>JADRCH010000271.1:2361112-2500974 GCA_019843965.1 Rhynchomys soricoides | reverse complement strand
TATTATTATTATTATTATTATTATTATTATTATTATTATTATTATTACAAGGAGTACATGTGGGATTCTAAAACTGCAATGTGCATTGTGGAATAGATAAAATAAAGATGTATTCCCTTTCATCATCGCCATCAAAGAGCAGGGGGCTAAGAAACTTGCCATTAGATGACAGATTAGCAGTGACACTGATTTCTCTGTTTATATGATTAAGTGCCCTGGTGTGGTCTAATGGATGTTGGGAAATGCCTCAATTTCTGAAGGTGACACAGAGAGAATACAAAGTAACAGAGAGGAAGAAGATAAAAGCTTGCCTGTGGAAAATCATTTCATAGAAAAAGAAGAATTTGGTGGTGACTATCAGATTTATAGGACTGAAATATATCCTCATGCACTCTGTAAAATACATCACAGAGAAATAGTTACTTAAATACAGTTACTCAAATGTTTAGGGCAAATAAATACATTGTCAATACAAACCTGAAACAATTGCCAGATAATTCTTGCACAACTTAGGAGTATATTTTGTTAATCACAGATAACAGGTAAAGCATAACACATTGTAGATTTATTCTGTAACTTTCCTGTTTAGTCATAGGATTACTCCATGAAGACATTGGTCACTCTAAGAAGCCTGGTCTCACAACCTGAAGAGCTCCCTCATTCCATGACCCTGGGAAAGAGAATTAAGAAGCTGTTTTATGCTACAGTTTTTACAGATTCTAATTCTGTCCTACCCTATATCTGGCTCCCTGGTACTTTGTATCATGTAGACTATCCCAGGCTAAACCTTGAGGTAGAGTTTTACCCTAAAAATACATAAAAGTCAGGTTTTTTTGTGGTTCAGGATATTTTTCTCAAAGTTTTCCTTTAAGCTTCCCAAAGTCACCCTGCCTGTAACACTTTTCTCTTTCTCTTACTTTGAACTAAAAGTTCTTCTCCAGGTTGTAAAGTGACATTTCCCTTTAAGGCCCTGTCATATTGACTTAGACATATAAGGCAATGTTCCCTTGTAATTCTCACTAATATTAAAGCCCAAACATGGCTCCCACTGTCTGTGCTCTATTCTCCTAATAGAGCTCATTCCTAAAAAATAACTTTGTATTGTCCCTCTTCCTGGACCAAACCATTAATCTAAGGTCTCCTACGCTGAATAGTTTAAAGTTCTATGTCAGTGGAAATCCTCTATTAAGTCTTGACTACAGTCCCGCCTAATAACCACCTAGCCTATTCACAGGTACAAAAGGCTCGATAGGCATCTTTAAAAATTAAGGAGAAAATCAAAAGGTGGGATATGTTACAGCTGTATCTGTTAGCCTTTTTCCACCTACAAAATACATTCCCCTGCCCAAAAAGTTCTAAAATATCACAGCTTTGACTCCAATAATCTCAATGTCTAGTTCAAAAAGCACAAATATCATCATTTTAATTTAAATTTGATATGGGAAAGATCCTTCATTTAATAAATCCCAGGACAGTTTCTTCATCTGTGGATCTTTGAAGAGAAAACAAGCTATCTGCTTCCAAACAACCACGTATAGTTTGAAATTCAAATACGGTAATCGCCATTCAGTTGTAAGACCTACAGCGAACTGTAGCATGGAAATCTCTGCCTTCTGATTTCAGGACACCATGGTCTAGGATTACAACAATTCCCAGTGTGCTCCCAGATCTTCCTTCTGGGATTTTAACTTACTTCTAACTTTAAAAACATAAATAAAGGAAGGAAACATGCATTTGGGCCTAAGTCATTTTATGAGCCTGTGTAATTCTTGTGGGATGCTGGACTTCTGAAGGCGTCCTCTCATTTCTCTTCTCTCTCTGCTATTTTTGTTCTAAGCTGACACTATTTCTGCTGATTTAATATTTTTAAGCCCCTCTGGATCTTCTGTGTTTGTCGCAAGGATTCTCTCTACTAGATGAAAAGCTTCTCTACAGATCTGTCTGGGCTTTCTGCTGAGCTGGTTGGGAGGATCTGTGAGGTACATTAATAATCTCTTCAAAAAGAGAACTGTGTGGCCCAACACTTTGAGTATTAAACCCATTCAAGGCCCTGGCAAAAGCTCTCTCCATCTCAAGAGCATGCTTTCCCGACAACTTCTGCCATCGTGCTTTTTATAACTTGCATATCTGAAGAATTTCCTTAATAAAATAATTGCTGCATTTGTTTGTATGTCTTCTGTTCTTATAAGTAACTAAAGGAGATCAAGCTACATCCCCAAAAGTTTACCTCTAAATTATTCAGTTAAAACCGTGAGTTCTTTACAGATGTTTCTTTCTATTCAGCTGTAAACCATAATTCAGCTGTATCCACTAGCCCTGAACAATATGAACTCCTTCCCAAGTATTTCCAATAACATGATCTAAATTCCTTTTGGGATTGCTCCTATTAATATGTCCTTGAGCATGTGTGCTTGTTTAGACATTCTGTAATATGGTATGGATTTTCTTGGCCATCATTTTCTCTTCCTCTGAGTCTCTAGAGACACCTTTAACAACCATAACTTCTACCAGTGCCTTTCAAGGCAGTCTGGACTATTTCCTCTCATGTTCATTAAACTTCTTATGACCAAGTTCTGATCATGTTAAACAATAGACTATCATTTCAAATGGCTTAAAACAACGAACATTTATTCTCTTGTAGTTTTGGAGGTCAGACTATAAGCATTAAGTTCTGCCAAGGCAGAATTCTTTCCACAGGCTTCAGTAAGATTTTGGTTTTGCTTTGTTTTGTTTTGTTGCTTTTTCTAACTCGGATATCTGATTCCATTTCTTAGTGGCACCTTACAAACATGATGGCAAATTCTTGTATTTTTACATGTCCTACTTTGTTTTATTATTATTATTATTAATTATTAAATTGTGTTTTACAGTCCAGTCATTATCCTCCTCCCAGTCTGTCCTCTGACTGTTCCTCATTCCATTCCTCCTCCCAAGTCTCCAAGAGAATGTATCCACCCCCCTACTCCCAGACTACCAGACCTCCCCACTCCCTGGGGCCTCAAGTCTCTTGAGTATTAGGTGCATCTTTTCTCACTGAGGCCAGACCAGGCAGTCCTCTGCTGAATATGTGTCAGGGGCCTCATATCAGCTGTTTTATGCTGCCTGGTTGGTGGCTCAGTATCTGAGAGATCTCGGGTGTCCAGGTTAGTTGAGACTGCTGGTCTTTCTATGGGGTTGCCCTCCTCCTTGGCTTCTTCCAGCTTTTCCCTAGCAACCACAGGGGTCCCTGGCTTCTGTCCATTGTTTGGGTGTAAGCATCTTCATCTGATTTTTTCAGGTGCTTGGGTCTTTCAGAGGGCAGTCATGATAGGCAGCTGTTTGTAAGCACACCAGATCATCAGTATTAGTGTCAGACCTTGGAGCATCCCCTTGAGGTGGACCCCAATTTGGGCCTGTCACTGGACCTCCTTTTCCTCAGGCTTTTCTCCATGTATGTCCCTGTAAAATTGACAGGAACAATTCTAGATCAGAGTTTTTGACTGTGAGATGGCAACCCCATCCCTCCACTTGATGCCCTGTCTTTCTACTTGAGGTAGACTCTACAAGTTCCCTCTCCCTCTGTAGGGAATTTCATCTAAGGTCCCTCCCTTTGAGTCCTGAGAGTCTCTCACCTCCAAGGTCTCTGGTACATTTTAGAGGGTCCCCCAACCTCCTATGTCCCGAGGTTATCTGTTTACTTCTCCTGAATACTCTTTCTCTTTCATTGTGAGAATAATTAGGACTACAACTAAAATCTTTGGATAACCAGGATGAAATTCCCAGAGACAGAATCTGGAGTTATATCTCCAAAGCTACTTGGCCCTAGGAAGTTAACGTAGTCACCAATTCTGAGGCTTAGAATGTGAATATCCTACGAATATGGCATAATCCAAATTCAGACAGCCAATGATATATGGTGAAAAATATTTATAATTTGTATAAATTTATTCATCATTCACGAATTACTCATTATGAATTCTCCTTAGACTTGTATTTGGTAGTAGAGTCACACAAACAAAAAGAGAAGATAGCGGTGTTTTGGGGGTGGGCTAAATGTGTGTGTATGGATAGGTAAGTGTGCAAATGATGAAAACACACACATGTCAGTCAGTTTGGGACTTCAGGAATTGTGATGGTTGGAATAAGAATGTCACCTAAAGGCTCATGTATTTGAATGCTTACTCATCAAGGAGTAGAACTATTTGAGTAGGAGTCGAAGGATTGGGAGTATGGCCTCATTGGAGTCATTGTGACCTTGTTGGAGAAACTGCGTTACTGGGCATGGGCTTTAAAGTGTCTATGGACTAGGATTTATCCCTCAGCTACTGCTCAGACACCTGCCTGCATGCCTCCACACTCCCCACCATGAAATCTGTGGACTAAGCCACTTAAATGCTTTCTCTTCTAAGAATGACCTGGGTCATATATTTTTCATAGGGATAGAACAGTGGCTAAGACAGGTGTCATGCTCCATTGCTCTCTATCATATTGCCTTGAGATAACAACTCTTCACCATTTCTATGAGAGTGGCCTGGTAACTGAACTCTGAAGATTTGCCTATCTCCATCCTCAATCTCCAAAATTGAGATTCTTGGCACCTTCAGACGTGCCTGACTTTGTAATAGGAGTAAAATGGAGACTCAAACGTGGGTCTCCATGCTTGCAGAATAAGCATTCTAATGGGTGGAGGCAACTCAGATGGAAGGAATGCATGGATCGGGGAAGGCTTAGAAGAAACAGCACTAAGTAAAGGGGGATACAGTCCGAGATATAGAATGTTGGAAAAATTCCATCAAACTCAAGAACACAGAAAATCATTTTCTTCCTTTTCAAGTGCATATCAATATTTGAAAGAGATCCTCTATTAAAATTATAATAAGTATCATTCATATCTTTGTTCTCTGTTAATCTACAATGTCCATTCCAAATCCAAAAGTGTTTTTTGCCTACTGGTAATTGTTTCATGATCATACCAGTTTCATCAGATTGTACTTACCATGCTGTAATCACCAGTAGATAGCTAAGCAAAGCACAAACTGAGCACGGTTTGGGTTTCCCACTAGAAGTAGACTGCCAGTGGTGAAGAATAGATTTTGTGAGAATCTTCTGTAGACTTGTTTAAACATGCAGATTTTGAAATATTTTAATGTAATTTAGTAGCTACTCACATTCTAACATAAAATGTACAAAGTTATTAGAGAACAAAACCCAAGGCTTATAGACAGGATTTACAATGAAAGTGCAAACATGACATAACATCCTTTCTACCAGTAATATATCAATACTCAGAAATGATTTGTCAGTAGCTAAAAGATATGATACTACCAGTATAAGATCAGCTAAAAAAAAAAAAAAAAAAGCAAAGATTATTTGAGCAATAGAAGAAAAACTACACACACACACACACACACACACACACACTCAAGCACACATGCAGGCACTCATGCATGCATACACAAACATGAGACAAACTACAAAATCCAAGATCCTCTTTCTCAAAAAACTAAAGGTCAGAAAACTGATTTTTAAAACAAATGAGCAATAAATATATGTACAAAGTCCATGTAATGCTCCATATTTTACAGGACATCACAGGACAGACACACTTGAGAAATATCACAGGTATGTGTTATTGGATGTTCTTAGTTACCAGCCACTTCCTGTAATATCTGTCCCCTGATATCCAAATGATTTTCTCTAGTATGAAAATGTGAAAGTATTCCCTGCCACAAACAATACCCACCACAATTTCCAAATTTTTACCATTCATAGATTAAATTCTCAGGAAGTAATTACTTGTCTTTGGTTTAAGTTCTCTGCATTCTATTATATTTATATGGAGTCCTTATAAAAATGTTTACTGACCAAGGATAGTGATGTGTATTTTAATAAGAAAAGGGATAAAGAAAGGGCTGAACCTACTCTGAATCACACCAGGAATGGAATAAATTGATATGTAAACATATTCAGAAATCATATGAGTGAATTTAAATATAACTGTGCTGAAGGAGACAGATAAGGAGCAGGACTTAAGCACAGAAAGAGCACTAGTAAATCTGATATACTTTGACTACAGAGAACATAACAACAAAAGCATTGAAGATAATTTAAATGTGCAGTGTCTCAGAATCTCCATGACAAATAGCTTGTCAAATTCACTTCCTAGGTGATGACTAAAAGCATATCAATACTTTAAAAGAATTTATTAAATTTTATAGCCTACATTTTTGGAGTGCAGTTCAACTAGGTTTGGGTAGATTGACATGAATCGTATATAGAACCGTTCTCAATACACTAAAACAAAGCACTAGGGAAATAGCAGGTTAAAGAAAAATTTTCATCTGTGATAGTGTCAAATGCATTTTTTACCAAGGAAATAGTCAAGATGGATGTTAAAGCCAAATGACAATAGGAACTGATACCTACAACACTTAAATTATGCATTAAGCTAGATGTAAGAGAGCATGATATTCAAAAGAGGATTCAAGGACTCGGTGCAGAAGATGTATTTCCCATGTTATTGTGCCTTTCCTCAAAGTACTCCTAGGATATTTATAATTGATATGCACAAATAAAAAAATGCAATCTCAGAAGTCTCTTTCTCATGGAGAGTTTTTCTCTTATATTCACAGAGAAGTTGTCAAAATATAAATGCATAAAATGCAAGCACTCTTATGCCTATAGATTTGTTCTAAGGATTGCCATCCACGCAACTCAGAAATGTGTTATTCTCTGCCACTAAGTTTAAGTGTACCAAAATTCTATCATTATAGCACCTATGGTTCTAATAATCATGAACCTATGGTTTATGCCATGATTTCATTTATGTCAGTTAAATCACCTTAAAACAGAAGCTGGGAATTTAATGTTATTAACTCCAATATTGTCCAAATTATATGGCTAATGTTTCCAAAGTAAAGGTGATTAGCTGAATACCTTTATCAATATTTCATGAAAATTATATTATACTCTAGCTATTCTTCTGAAAAAATAAATGAGATTTGAAAATTTGTGTTACCCTTGTTTGCTGTTTATAGCTCAAGGTTTGGCTTATGTCATTTCTTCTCTTATTCACTTTTCACTTATAAAGTGAGGGCAGACAGCTGAGAGCTTAATATTCCCTAAAATTTAAAATTTTGATCTAATAATATCAGTAAATTGCTTTATAACAAAATAAAATGTCTAAATAAATGCTATATTTGAAAAATAGAATAATAAAAACTTAAACTTATAGTTTACTTGTTCGTATGTAGATTTTTACTTATCAGACTATTTAATGTTTTTATTTGTATAAAAAACTGAATCTGAGATCCATTATCTCCAAGAGATACTTTAAAGTTCTCTATTGTTCTGTTTATTTAGGAGTCTCACTTGGTCCTGCTTACTGCTCTGATTTCACCATTTCACTGTGTCTTTCTTAATAGTACAATTAATCATTTTATATATACAGCACACTTGGTAATACTGAAGCACTCTTTTTCCACATTGTCCAGGGAACTACTAGAATTCTTCCCAGCTTTGCTCTTGCCTCTGACACTTCGATTCGTCTTCATCTCCCAAGTGAAATCCATTAATTTCCACTTTATTTTTGTTTTCTCAATTACTTCCGTAGTTGGGGGACAAAAGAGGACTTATCTACGAGTCTACCTTTAATTGTGATGTCATGTATTCTAATTTATTTTCATTACCACTTTCTGCACCTTGATCATGTTGTTTAATTAAATCCAATTTTTTTTTTAATAAAACAGTAGCAGCATTTAGTGTATATTCATTAACAATACAATTTTTACCTGTGCTTTGGGTTTGTTATTTACATTCAAGAAGCTCTGCGTGGATGGATTCTAATTCTTCTTGAGATATCTTTGGATGTAAGGTGCAAAGCTTATAAAACATGTTTCTAAAAGAGTAATAGAATGATGAACTTGGATAAAAACAAATGTGTAATCATGAAAAATGTGCTAAGAACTGGAGAGAAAATGACATTGTCATTCAGCTCAAAATATAAAATAAGGTATTTGGATATATTCATCAACACATCATTTCTTTTATTCATTGTACATTTTTGTGTAAATTACAGCTAAATCATTAGCTTTTGAGTACTGAGTCACATTTATGCAGTGTACTAGGAGTAGAGCATAACACTACATCTCTTACAGATATTAAGCTGATAAAGGGAAATGCCCTACTACATTTCAAACTCCAACACCCACCACTTCATGGTAAAAATCCTGGAGACACTAGGGCTATAAAGGTCATACCTCAACTTAATAAATGTGATTTGCAGCAAGCCAACGATTTTCTAATGGATAGAAAATCAAAGCATTTACATCAAAATCTAAAACAAGACAAGGTTGTTCGTTCTATTCAATACTATTCAATATAGTATTTTATGTCTTAGCTGGAGCAATAAGACAGCAGAAGGACATCAAAGGGATACAAATAGAAAAGGAAGAAGTCAACATATCTTTATTTGTAGGAGATATAATCGTATGCGTAAGTGACCCTAAAAACTTCAAAACTCTACCGGGACACCAGTAAACTTCTGCAGCAAGTAGGAACACACACACACACACACACACACACACACACACACACACTGATACATATTGGTTACTCTAACCAAAAAGTGAAAAGCTTGTGTAATAAAAACGTTAAGAAGACATTGAAGAAAGGAATTGAAAAAGATATCAGAAACGGAAAGTTCTACAATGCTCACGAATCAGTATGATTAACAATGAAAATGGTCATCTTACCAAGAGTAATGCACAATGTCAATATAATCCCCAAAATACATACACACACACACACACACACACACACACACACACACACAGAGAGAGAGAGAGAGAGAGAGAGAATAAAACAAACAAACAAACAAAAAAGCTTGATAGCTAAGCCAATTCTGAATAATAAAATAACTATTGGAAGTATTGTTTTCCCCAATTTCAAGCTATACTATAGAGTTATTGTCATAAACAGTATGGTCTTGGCATAAAAAAAGACATCTCATTCAATGGAATCACATTGAAGACCTAGACAGTTATCCATAAACCTATGGAAAGATGATCTCTCTTGTCTCTCTCTCTCTCTCTCTCTCTCTCTCTCTCTCTCTCTCTCTCTCACTCACTCACACACACACACAAGCACGCACAAAAGACAAAATTATACAATATAATTATACAATTATACAATAAGAATAAAAATACAATATCTTCAACGAAAGGTACTGTTCTGTCTTGATGGCTGCAAATAGAATATATTTTATCAGCATATACAAAGGCCAACTTCAGTTGGATCAAGGACCTCAACATAAGGCCAAATTCATTGAATTTGATATAAGAGAAAGTAAACAGACTATCACAGGAAAGAACTTTCTGAACAGAACAATGATAGCACAGGCACTCACAACAACAAGTTAAAAAGGGGGCCTCAATCATATACTAACTAAATTATTGGCATATACCATTGCAATTATTATTATTTCTGGCAAACAAAATGGATACAAAAATTCCAGCGTTAGGGATTGTCAAACTGAACAATTATAGAGGTGTCCTTTATTTAAAATACAGATATTTGTAGAAAACATAATATACTAGTAATTTCAAACCAAATTTTGATTTCTTGTTGACAATGCTGTATTTCAAGACAAGAACAATTGAGTGAATAGAAGGTGTATATAAATTCCCAAAAACCTGTATCTAAATTTGCAGAGTGGTAATTTTTCTCATAGCCTCCAACTAGTTAACAGAACAAGCAAGTAATATCAAATTCTCAACATAAGAATGAGCAAATAAATTGCAATGTACTCTTTAAATGGGATGTTAAACAAACAATGCTAACAGGTCATGTGATGGCAGCTGAAAGCCCTATCTGCCAAGCTGGAAAACACAAGTTTCATTCTCTGAACACACATGATGGAAAAAGACACTCAGCTCTTCCAACTTATCTTCTTACCTCTAAATGTGAACTATGGCACAGGTGCACCAAGACAGACAGACAGACAGACAGACACACACACACACACACACACACACACACACAGTCACTCTAAATAAAAAATTAAATAAATGAGATTTCAAAACAATGTTAATAAATATACTACTAGATATATGCATTGACAATGTAATATTGGACAAAAGAACCCAGACTTACAAAACCTCATCTGTGGTGACAAGATCCTAAGAGCTGTCCCTGGGCAGAACAAGAGGACTACATAAGAACTTACCACAATCTTCCTTTCTCTGGATAGTGGTTATGTAGATGTTCTTATTCTGAAGAGTTTTCAGCAAGTTTGTGTTTGATGTGTGCACTTCTTGTTTGCTTTGTACTTTTAAGGACACTTCGAATGAAAGGATATTGGGCTAAGAAGTTTATAGTTCTAGAGGTTACAGTGTTCACTTTGCCAGCATGAGGACACTACTTTAAATCCCTAGGATCCATTTAAAATCCTTGTATAGCTGACTTGCCTATAATTCCAACACTTGCAGAGAGATGTAAATTCCAAGGCCTGGCTGCCAGTCAGCATAGCCCAAAAGGAAAGCTCCTAGTTTGAAGAGAGACTCTATCTTTAAGGTCACAAGTCAGAGAGCGATAGAAGATATCTGATGCCCTGCTGTATTTTCTACATTCGTTCACAGAAGCACATTCTTCTACCTACTCGTGTACCACACAAACATTACACCCTTCACAGGCGCCCTCAAAAGCACACCACACACACACACACACACAGAGAGAGAGAGAGAGAGAGAGAGAGAGAGAGAGAGAGAAGGTGTCATGTCTATATATTTCTATTTGTCACTTGTTTGTAACCAGGTGTCTGCAACACTAATATGAATGCTATAAAAGAGCAATTAGTATTTTATAATGAAGAGAAAATTAAATAATTCTCACGGGGAGTCAAAGTTACCTCAGAAGGGAATTGCCGGCATAGAAGACTGTTGGGGTAAACCAGGAGATGAAAGAGCAAGAAATACATTTGTAGAAAATAAAACTTGGCTAAAGCATTTTTTCTAAAGACAATTTGCCAAGTTACTATACAGTTAGAAGGAAGGGATAAGCTTTTCTCATTAATCATACTGATTATCTCACTTGGAAAGTCTGGGTTTTAGCATTTTGATTTGGATGTTACAAATTCACAGTGGGAAAAAGTTTTGTTTACACAGTTGCTAGAACAGAGGAGCTGTAGGAGACAATGAACTCCCAAACAGCATATTGTGAAGCATGGATTAAATTAATGCACTGGCATATCTTCTGCTTGTACATTTTAAGTTAAAGAGTTCAAGAATATTTTTGAATTGCATAATTAAAAAATACAAGACAAAAGAAAACTATATAATGCCCAAATCTAAGGTGACCTCCCTACCACAGACTAAGTCTATCCCCACAAGCACTGAAACAGCACCGGCCTTCGAGGATCTAATTTCACATTAGCAGCATTCCTAAAAGAGTGAAAAGAAAAACCCAGTCCACTAAATGTGGACTTTCTCAGTGAGCCAGCAACATGACCGTGCTGAAAGCTGTACAGTGGTTATTTCTATTAGGCTAAAAAGTAGAAAGTCAAGAAGAATGCAAGTTTGTTTCCTCAAAAATAGCAACTATCTGAGGCCCGCATAGCCTCCCAGAAGCATTCCATCTCCCTGAAAAATGGGAGACTGCAGATAGCTGAGCAATCTTCAGACTTATTTGGAAAATGAGGTCACTTGTGACAGATAAGCTGTGAAATATAAATTAAGGAGTGAGAAAATGTATAGCTAAAAATGAACATATATCTATATAAAGATGTACACATACACCTTTAAAACATGTTCAAAATTAATTCTTACCTCATGTGGCTGTGACAAGCAAGAAACCACTGATGAAAGATAAAGACACCCTCATTGTAACAATGGGTGCAGGAAACGAGTCCATCACCAGAAAGCCAAACCTCAGGTACAGGGCCCACTCCCTTCTTGGACCTCCCAGTTCTGACAATTTACACAAACCTGCATGTGACTCTCTCCAATTCCTCAGTTTTCCTTCCTCTCTCTGAAGATGCTTAGAAAACTCTCCAAAGAGGTATAGTAGAAAGTAAAACCTTATTTCACCTGCCTACTGTGGAGAGTCAGGTCAAACAAACATGTTTTAGCAGTTTCCCTAACTGTAAGTTAAGAACACTCAAGGAGGAATGCATGCAAGTAAAGTCACATGAATAAAGATGGGAACGAAAGACTACTGCACACATACTTAATGATGAGTTCCAAAATCCTTATTATGTTTGTTTTATGAGAATTCTACTTTCTAGGTTTTCGAAAAAAAATCTCTGGGTCACCATCCTTGTCATTAACCAAAATTAGGCTTATTCAAATGATTCACTCAACAATGGCACGGGGCCAACTTGAAGACCACCAGGGTTTACTTCAATGTTTTCCGATGTAGTTCTCATTGGAGCCTTCTCCCCAGCAAAGTAGAAAATATAGGACAGAAAGTCTTCATGGTCACATGGTAATGCTCCTGTTGGAATGGCTCATTCCATGCTATACTGAGTTCAGTTTTATTAAAACAACAACTTAAAAATCCAAGTGAATAGATGTTGAAAGAGTGGGAAAGAAATATTTAATTTTGGTGGGTGGAAGAGGTAGGTTGAGATAGCTATGCTACGTCTACTCAAAGCAGCTAATACAGACAGTATCCTGGCCCAAATGTCCCACACAGTGCGTAAGGCTGTGCCCTGCTTTGCTGCTTCTTATACAACTGGCTCTGTGACCTTAAGTCCCTCTCCTTCTCTATCTTTAATGTAACCTTGCTGAGGATGGGTCTGTAATAATATCTTGTCTTGGGATTGTTTCAAGAACATCATTAGATAATGTCTCTGAAAGCACCCTGTGAGCCTTCAACAGATCTGCAAATATAAGGGATAAGAGATTGGAAAGCTGCCGCTGGGTGGCTCCTTCTCAAATATGCCCAGATATTAACATTTCAGTGGAGAAAAATAAGTGCTAATATTTCTTACTGGCACTTTACTACCACAGACAAAGTAATCTAAGATGAAATAATATATTTTTCCTTGAGACTCAATAAAGCCAGTTTCATTTTAATTGGAAACTTTGTGGCACATCAACACATCCATTTTTTTTCCTGAAATGACCTTTGTGGGAAGCAAAAAATGCTGCTCACCAATGGAAAAACCTGATCTTTGGGAGTCCTGTTTTAGTATTGCCTTTTACCTACCTCTGTGACCTTGGATTTCTTATTTCTCATCCAAGCACCATAATACTATATGTGTATATGTATGACTACATCATGTAAGTATGTATATGTATGTATGTACATATACATATTTACCTACACATTACTCAATGTTTGCAGAGAATTAGCTTCAGCATGAAAAATTAAGAAAACCACATAGTTCCTAATGCTCATGAAGATAATTTTTGTACTTGATTTTCATCTTTCTCTCAAGAACTAATGCTAATCTCTGTGCCATCAGCCATCTCTCACTGAGTTATGTGGTTAAAAAGAAAGATAGCATGGGAAAAAACTTTGCAAAGCTGTATATAAATGCAAAGTGATATTATTACCAAACATAAAACTATCAACAGCATACAAGAACAAAATAAAACATTTCACAAAAAAATCTAAAGATTCTTATTTACAGTGCTTCTGCTCTATTCATGTCTACATGTATGTGTATATTCCTGTGTGTGTGTGTGTGTGCATGCGTGCATGCATGCATGTGTGTGTGTATGTATGTGTGATTTTACTTACACAAACAGCTAATTAGGCAGATATATAGTATAGATTAACGGGGAAATGAGATGAATATCAGTTGAAGAACCAACTTAGGTAACAAGTCAGCCCCATTATTGGGTCTGAGTCTAAACTCTACTGAAACAGCTGATACAGCTTAACCATTGCTCCAAAACCCCACATGCAGTTCCACTAAGTCAAGGAGTCCTCAGAATCTAACAAGCAGTAACTTCCATCACAGAAGTATTTAAGAATGTACTTTCCCATTAGACTTAAAAGCTTACAAAAGTTGTTTCCAGGAATTAAATAAAATAAATTAACATCACAACACAAATAATAATTTAAATAAGGAAGTATTATCCTTTATTAACCCTCTTAAGTAGCCATGCCTACAATAGTGTTTATTTAAAAGTGAACCTATGTTTTCTTTATCCTTACATAGTTCGACTGTGGACTACAAACCCAAATTATACATTTCAGCAATCACATGGTTAAAAGAATTATTCAGAGAAGGCTTCATAAATTCCAAATTCTGTGATGCTTTCAATGTGGATTATCATACCAGGCAAAATACAAAGGGAACTTAATGACCCTATATATAAAAATCAGGAGCTTAACTTCTAATACCCCCTCTCCAATCAGGTATGGATTTACTAAACATTTCACTGCTGTCATCCTTTAAGTAAAACTCACGACAAAATCCACTAGCCTAAAACACTGTTGACTTATATTGGCACAATTTTCAAAATTATTTGCAACCTACATATCAGAATGAGATAAACTCTAGGGGCATGCACAATCTGGAAACCACTTAGAAACAGCTAACAGGGTGCATATAAATCAAGCAGCCTGAATTATATATATGGAACAATGATTTCAGAAAAAAATCAGAAATTGTTAAATCGCTCGCTGACCTAAATGGATATGAATTAAAACTTCTTTCTCACAGCAGGAAAATAACTGGTAATATTTACTTAACATCAAGTACATGCTAGATCTATGATAAGAATGTCTTACAATATTTCGTTTATTTCTAACAACAAACCCCAAGAAGTAATTATTTTCTTTATAATTAAGCTAGCTGATAGGACATTGAATGATACACTCCAGATGGGCCAACAACACTCAACTAATAAATAGCAGAGACAGGATTCAACACTGAGTCTCTTCCAGGCCCTATGTCCACATCTGTTCCATGAATAATCTCACCTCACTGTACCATTTAAAAACATGAAGGGCTTTAACACCAATGAATAGAATCTGATGTACAGGTTCATTCATTCATTCATTCATTTATTCATTTGACAGAGAATTATTAAATATCTCACTGTCTAGTGGAAAAAGACAGTGGTGAAAAAGAAAAATATGGGTCTGGTTCCTGTGAGTTTTAAAATTGAAGTATTTGAGACACAGCTTTCTAAAATCACTTGAGAATTGACAATAAACTCTACAAAACGTATTCTCTGAAATAGTGAACCCCTAAACTCCTACTGATGGTTGATGCCACAAACTAAGTAGTAGACAGGCTAAGCCATTTACGTGAAATTAAGTAGAAATAATGGAAAACAGTACTATCTATCTCAAGGTGGTGATGGAGGAATAAGGGAAGGGGTAAGGTGCACACTAAAACAGACCCATGCGAGTATGCATTTATATGTAGGTAAAGCCATCATTCTGCTTATGAAAGCAAAACCATCACATGTTTAGTTCCTAAAAATACTAAAGATGTGACATGATGGCGACACTTCCTGTCAGATCAGAAAGTTTTGAAGTCACTGCTTTTGTCAACATATGGTAATTAGTTAAAATTGTAACTGCAGGAAAGGACAATTTGCCATTTCTATTAGGATGTATAGTACTGAGATAACAGGGATAACAAAGCATAATTTGGGGCTTTTTTCTTTGTGGATTCAAATTTGCTAATCAAGTGAAATTGCTTCATACCCTCTGGACAATGACAGTGAGGTGTCCCATTAGAGCAAGGTGACAAGTTACATGCTTGTGACACCATAACCAGAGCACTGCTGGGCAAGGAACTCACCCATGCAGGAAAGAAGCATATCTCAGGGAGCTAACTATCCCAGAGAAACAAACAATAGGTCAGTGCTATTCACTGTGGTTATATGGTAAAGTAGCGAGATGCAGGCATGGGGGGAGTGCAGTTTCGAGGTGCTCCAGACCATCATCAAGTTGAGAACCTTCAAGTCTTCTGAGTGTCTGGTCAAGAGAAAATTGTCATGTAAAAGTGCACACTTGACGGTGAGAATGTGTGAAATGGGGAAGGCCCACTGCTAGCAGGGAGGTGCAAACCGGGAACAATGGAGAGGAGGAATTTGTTGTTTTGGTGACTGAATACATTTCAGAGAAAAGGTTGAATATAGGATTCTTGCAACAGAATATGAATTTGATGATGCTGTAGATAGAGATAAGACAGGGAGGCTATGTGTTTGCTCTCTAGGGTACTTAAGGATGTATATATATATATGTTCTTGTTCTTGTTCTACTTGTTGTTGTTCGTATTGAGACAGTGCCCCGTGTTTCAGTGTGACCTCTATCTTACTATGTAACGGAGGTGACCTTTCACTTCTGATTCTCCTGTCTTTACTACTCCTGCTCCAAGGTTGAGAGTATAGATGTGTGCCATCCTACCTATTTTCTGAAGTGCTGGAGATCAGACCTATGGCTTTATGTATGCAGCCTACTTACTGCACTACATCTTCACACATGAATCCTTTTATTCTCTCTCTCTCTCTCTCTCTCTCTCTTTCTCTCTCTCTCTCTGTCTCTCTCTGTCTCTCTCTGTCTCTCTCTGCCTCTCTTTCTCTCTGTGTGCATGTGTATGTATGTGTGTTAAAGTTCATATATAATTGTACAAGCATACCTATGCCACATTGTATATATGGAGGTCAGAGGACAATCTTGAGTGCCCATCATGGTCTTTCACCTTGTTTGACACAGGGTCTTTTGTTACTGCTGCAGATCCTGAGCTATGTGGCCCTTGAACTTCTGGGGATTCTGCTGTAGGTTTATCATCTCAAGATAAAAGTCATGTTATGCTCACACACTACTATCTATGGTTTATGTGGGTTCTGGGTGTTTGAACTGTGATCTGTATGCTTATGTGGTGAACACTTTCCTAACAGTGTTCTGTTTTTAACCTTCCTTCTGATTCTGGGTTAGGCAGAACTGAGGGGGAATAAAATAACAGAAGCAGATCTTCTCATTAGAAAGATGGTAGGAAAGGCTGAAGAGAGATAGCTGACTGATTAAGATTACAGTTTGTTTGCAGAGGACATATGTTTGGTTCCAAGCATTCATGTCAGGAAGCTTAAAATCTCCTATAAGTCCAACTAAATGAGGATCCGTACCTCTGACCTTCCTGAGGAATATTTGAATACATACACACACACACACAGACACACATAGACACACACACAGACACACACACACACACACACACACACACACACACACACACACAGCACATCCCTTCCCGAACACATATACACATAATTTAAAAATAAACATTCCAGTGGTTCCTGAGTGGCCGAAGTTGGTAAAAGACACTAATTGGGAAGATGTTGAAATCTCAGAGATTTTCTGGAGTCACTGTGACTAAAGATCAGTGTGCACTGTAAATGTATTCCAGAACTGAGTTGAATAGCAATCACAGAATCTGGTTTGATAATTGAAAAGGCAGGTAAGAACTAGAATGAGAAAGGGGTGGGAGTAAGTGAAGCCCCTCTCCTTGGCTCAGGCTCACCAGAAGGCCAATTGTAATATTCTCCACTCTCCCTGTCCCTGCCCTTCAGCCTATCTTACAACCCCCAATGGCTCCCGAT
Source organism: Rhynchomys soricoides (assembly GCA_019843965.1). Lineage (NCBI taxonomy): Eukaryota > Metazoa > Chordata > Mammalia > Rodentia > Muridae > Rhynchomys > Rhynchomys soricoides. The sequence continues at coordinate 2,483,428 of JADRCH010000271.1, read as the reverse complement.
TATTCATCTTGTTCAGACCACAGGCGGAGGCTGTGATTGCTGCTCTTGGAGTAAGTGAAAAGCAAGAGCTATCTGCAGGGAGCTGAAGGCCAACTGGGTACAGCATTTACTTAGTCTACTTAGTCGGGGTAGGAGTCTTATCTGAGAATCCATTTGTGAGTTTCAGGCCTGTCCTTGTCATCACACTCAGAGCACTCTGACTGTCTCAGCTCCACACAACCCCTTCTCTGGTGCATGGATCATTTGTCTCCCCCAGGAAGATGGATTTATTCATTTCAGTGCTATCATAATAATGAACAGCTGGTCACTGCTTCTCAGTGTCTCACTTCTCATACACGTCTGCTTTGTCAGCCACAAGTCCCATGGCTTAATGCTGTGAAAACCAGAGAAATGTGTTAGGAAAGCAGCTACTCAGAAGAACAAAACATACAGACCCTCTGGATACAAGGGGAGAAATCCAGACACTTCATTTTTTTATCCTTTATGGAAATAAATCCTTTTAAGATGCTATGATGAGATAAAGCTTCAGATTGGAATCATCTATTTCATATTTCTATTCTTTGGACATTTTTATCTGATCTTATTCATGATTTTAAAAATGCCAGCTAGTATACATTATTTAGGAGGATTAACTATGCAATCAGAGAATGTACAGTAAGTAAGCTGCTTAAATTCACTGAGCGAATAGTAATTGTCCTTACTTATAAGTCAGTCTCCTGCTTCTGCTATGAATTGCTAAGTGCTCTATTAACTGAAGTGGCCACTAGATCAAACCAGAGTAGGGTCTGGGGGAATCTTTGACCCAAGTCAATATTCCACTTATCTTTTTCCATGACTATTCTGTTATTTCTGTGCTGTTTATTGATATTAAAAATAGATAAACTATAATCAATCAGGTACAGCATAATAATGAAAACAATAACATCTGTCACAACAGTAATAATAATGCAACTATAGCAAAATGAATGAGCATGCTCAATTGTCCCCATTGACTCAGTCAGGCATACTATGTGTGCCTAAGAAAGTGACCTGTCCTCTGTTTTTCCGATTCCTTTTGTCTGCTTTATAAATACCCTTTGTGTGTACAAATGAAAGTGATTAATACCATTAGCACTTAACTATGCAGAGTTCTGAAATAACCATTTATATGTTAAGAAAGTTTTTCTGTATGTAGAAAATATTCAATAAACACCAATGAATATTATTTTAAATATATATGATATTATTGAAGTTATTATTACTATTGTTAGAATTATAAATAATTTGTGGCTTCTAATAGCATCCTGATGAATAAGCTCTATAATTACTGAGTTATTAGGTGATTCAGACAGTATTTAGTTCAAATACATCCAATACAAAACTCCATAAGCCTTCTGAATTCTGCTGCTACTATAAAAATTACAAAATATATACCATATATTAAACAACACAAATAAATGTCTGCATGATTCTATAGGCCAGTGATTCTCAACCAGTGGACTATGATCCTTTGGGGTTGAATAACCTTTGCACAGGGGTTACATACCAGATATTCCGCATATCAGATATTTACATTATGATTAATAACAGTAGCAAAAGTATAGTTGGAAAGTAGCAATGAAATTATTTTATGGTTAGGGGTTATTATAAAGTAAGGCACTTAATTAAAGGTTTATAGCATTAGGAAGGTTGAGAACCAATGCTATAGACCAAAGAAGGCCACAACAGTCCTCCCGGATACAACAAAAGCTTGGCATAACTCCATTCTATTGTGGGTCTTGGAACAAATTTATTTCTTTGCTCGCTCATTCACTTTACTAAGAACAGTTTCTTGTTCTTGTCAACCCAAAGGCCCCATTGCTTTATCAATTATCACATGAACCTATCCCATAACTTCTAGAGGTCACTCTGTTCTTGGCCCATCCTGCCTTGCTTCATCAATAGGATCATCTCCAGCCTGTCTCACATATTGGCTCTCTTCTGACAGTCTCTCTGACTGACAGTTCTGCTTTCCTTTTCCATGTCATGATACTATGAGTAACTGATGGTCCAACACTAGCTTTGTCCATGATGGTTGCCTCCTGTGGTAACATTGCAATGTCTCCAAGCTCCAAACTGAAGGCATAAGCTTATTTTTGTGGCCCATCATTCTGCTTACTGTTGTGTGGCAACTTTTATTTGTTCTGGAAACAGAGTCATAAAGTTGCTAGTGGCATAAAAAGGGAAAGACAAATGAGTATTACAAGCAAAAGAGGAAAATCAATCAGGCTTTCTCAAAGGCTAATGTGATTGTGTACAAATCATAAGGGCAATGGTAAAAGAGAGTGGAGACACAATAGATCAATTGGTTTGCTTTTAGCTGTTTCATTAAGGTGAATTTTTATTTGAGGAACTATACGTATTTAATATGCAAAACTTGATGAATTTGGATTGTGGAAGCACCCAGAACCTTAGTGCCACCATCAAGGTAAAGTCATATTAACACGTCTCCAAATATTGTGTCTCTTTTTCTTTTTCTTCTATTTTCTACTTTGCTTTGTTTGAGTCTGTGCACAGTGGAATTTGTGACAAATATCTCAGAAAAGGACTCTGAAAAAAAGAAAGATATATGTTGGCTCAAGGTTCTTGATGTTTCAGTCCTAGAATCTAAGTTTGAGCCTGTGGCAAAGCAGAAAAAAATAAATGTCATAGAGATGGGAATATATACCCTATGTAGGGAAAGCAACCTGCTCCAAGGCCTTCCCTCCAGAACCTTCAAAAATAGTGTCTCTCTCTGAAGCCCAAACATTCAACACATGAGCCTCTGGGGAAGCATTTCATAATCAAACTATAGCAGCCTGAATTGGGATTCCTTTAAGGTTGTGGGCTTTTGTTTTTAGTGTATGTGAGCATATACATGTGTGTGCTTCCTAAGAAAACTTGATTTAATGGTTTGAACCTTTGCTAAATTGTCAAATTCCATCCTAAAATGATATTTTAAGTGTGATATTTTAAACTAAGCTTTTAGAAGGTTATAAAAGACCAAATGAGCATGCACTTATGACTAAGATTAATAACTTCATAAAATGTATAGAGGAAGCTACATATGTCCTACTCTGTCTATCTCTCATTTGTCATGAGAGAACGCAGTACTCATTTCCTTTGGAATTCATATCAGGACACCACTTAAGAATCAGAGACTTACCTGTCATTCTACAAAGACTGACACTCAGATATCATTTTTTCTATTGATTAATGTAAGGGGACTAAAACTCATGATAATCTACTATCATAAAGTTTCAAGCACATAATAATATGTTATTGATTACAAGTACCATGTTATAAAGTAGATATACAATAAGTAATATTTTGAGAACAAAGCAAAGTATATATTTTTAAATAAGTAAGAAGAAAAATGTGAGGAAAAACTAAAAGGATGTATAAATATTAATTTTACCTTATTAACAAAGCTCTTAGTTTAGAATTATAAAATATTAGTAAATTTTACCATTCAAAATTTATGTGTGAAGATGTATGTTCAACAAAATGAAAGGATGAATAAAGACAGAAGAGGAATATTTATCAGTGTTTCAACATAAGATTATTATCTTTTTAAAAATCATTAAGAAGAAAAAATATTCAATAAAAACATTAACAGAAGATAACAACAGGCAATTTATGTATGAAGAAGTGTTGGTGATCACAAAACATGTGTAAAGATACTGCTCAGCATAGACATAGACAGGGGAACACATTTGTACTTACATATAGACACAGGTAAACTTTCATCCACACATGTGCACACAATTTAACACACATATATACAAACATATAGAGGAGACACTTTTTTCTTGCTTAGATTTAAACAGAGATAAAAATTTACTAAGAGGAGATGATACAATTTCTAAAGGTTTGTCATAAAGTCAGAAAGAAAATAACGAACAAAGGATGTTTAGAATGCTAAAAAGACCGGACAAAGACATCAGTATAGAGAGGGATTCAATCTGTGACATATAATTAAAACTAATAAAGAGAGAAAGGTGCACATACAAACAAACACACTCTGTATGTTTAAAATGGATGGCTCACATCATGGAATCATTTATTCTCTACTTGGGACAAATATATGAATGAATTTTGGTATGTAAAATAAAATTATTGAGAAAAAAGTGTTGAAAATCTCAAATACAAATTAAGTTGTAAGACTTTTCTTGGAATAGAATTTAAAAGTATTTGAGAGAGGAATTGAAAGCTTTGTGGTCACTGTAAGAAGACTTGATACATTTTGGCAATATTGAATTGACAAGGCTAGAACACTTCGGAAGGAACAATTATGAAAGAATTAGTGTAGGAAACATACAAATATAAAGCACACACGTAAATCTATTTAATTTCACAGGTGTTGTGAAGTTTATAAAAATTGAATCCTATATAAAGTTAAATTTAGTAATATGTTTTATTTAATGAATCAGAATAAAATATTTTCATTTAACAACTAATATTTATGGAACTAATAGGAACTTAATATATTAGTAGCTAATAGGAATTGTATAATAAAGATATACTCACTTAAAAATTATTATTGGAGATGGTATATGATTATTTTGATCTCACAGAGAGTCATGATATTGAATAGATAGTAATAATTAACTATAAGAAGAAAATGATCATTTCATTGAGGGTTCACTCTACAAGTAGTGAATAATTAACTGAGAAAGAATTGCATCCATAAAACACTATTGCCTCTCCAGGAACTTAACAGTGTATGAATTATGTTTTGATCAAGGACAAGGAGATGGTGGCATCTTTTGGCATCTTACAGGGTCTAAAATAGTCACAAGATTATAAAGTTATCAAGTCCAATAGATATAAGACACATTAAAAAAAAAACCCTATTTCCCTTCCTTCTATGACCTAGAAAGATAGAGGCTCCCAGTTTCAGAAAGGCAGTATCCATGTGTGTAAAGAAAAGGTAGTTTTATCATTGCCACATTTATTCTGTGTATCACTTTCTTTTCTTCTTTAGTTGTCCTCTAAAACCTCACCCTTGTAATGGGAACTTTGAATTGCATCCCCAGTACATATTACTAGGAAGCCAACATTTGAATGTGCTGTGTTACATGTTCCGTGACTCTGACAGTCCTGCACCAAACTTAAATACCTTAAGCCTTGAAGCAGGAGCCATGCTGACCTATATAAAAGTAGGCAGCTGGGCAAGCAGCTGATTAGAAAACTTTCCACCTTCTTATCAGTATTTCTTTTTCCTGTACCTAAAGGGCACCCTACTGAAACTGTATTGTCTGAAGATGCTTAACAGAGATCCAGTGATTGAAATAAATAGGTTTTCCTCCAGATCAACTGTGCCATATCTGGACTATTTTCAGCTTTCTAAAATGGTATTTCTTTTAAGGCCCTTAAATATAATTTGGATGTTTCATAGGCATCATCCAAAGGAAAGTTATTTGTATCTTTGTAGGGAGAATTTCCAACTAAAGATTTTCAGGAAAACTGACATTGAATATAATATCATTAAAAACTATATTACCAAAAATATCAAAAATAATTAATTGATAGATCACAAAGGTACAAAAACATAGTTTTTAGGACACTGGACTAAAATCCCAGCAATCAGGGAAATGGAGCTAGGAGTTTACAGTAAGCATCAGGCCAAAGCTTGTTCTACACTGTGATACTGTGTCTCAAAAAAAAAAAATATCAAAGAAAAAGAAAATATTTTTAATCTACTTATGTCATAGGGAGAGAAGAAAATGCAACTGTTGGACAATAGTGTTAATGAATCCCTACTGATTATTGAAAGCTACCAGTTAGAACACCAGTCCTCTGTCCTGTTTGAAGCCATTCACATTCAGCCTACACAGAAGGGGAATTTGTCACATTTTCTGCATACTCCAAAGGGTTAAGTATGGCAAAGACACAGCACTAATAATAAAGCATGCTCTCATGAATTCACACTAATAACTAGAAAACCAATACAAATTGCAGGATTGGAGAGATTAATGAGAATGCAGAGACATACAATAAGCAAATCAGCCCTACTTCATCAAGCAAATGTTCTTTGCTGTACAATCACAAAGATAATTGAAGACTGCACTGGAAGGGAGCCTAACAGTCTAATAAGCACTTGGCTGTGACTCACTTGCCAATCAGAAGGAGACATGACAAGTTTTGAAGCAGATGATGCCTGATTTGAGCAATGGCTGGATTGTTTATTGATTTCAAATTTGGCTGAGAGAGCTTCAGGATTTCAACAAATTATTCTGAGGGAGGGACCAATCAAGCACCACACATTTAAAGTATGCTTTTATCATGTCTTCAATTCATTCTGTTACTTTCTCTGTAATCAAAATATTACTTTTATTTCTTTTTATGACAAATAGATTAGAAATCAAAGCAGTGAAATGCTGGAATTCCCTACTCAGGAAGCAGACTGCTAGCATTTCTAAGAATGGAATCTTACTAGTTACATGCCCTTGAGCTCAGTTTTCTGGATACTAAGTTATGTATGGACTCCTTGACGACATGGATAATAGTAGCCACTGTGTAGGAAGTTTGTGAAGAGTGACTGAAACATTCTGGATTCATTCAATACTGAATGAAGAATAGATATGTAGGACAAAGGGCACAGTACAAATTTTTCACATGAGTGAGAACTTTAATGTTTGGTTGTAGGAAAGAGGAAAAGAGTAGCTTGTGTTGTGAGTAGCAAGGATGAGGGAAGAGCTGTGAATTCTGTTCTTCTGCCTCTTTGGGTTCTGAAAAGGATGCTTAGGGCAGAAAATAAGACATCATTTAAGACAAGGCAGTACAGGCAGAGAACAATACTTCATGGCTCAAAGGACAAAACATTAGGAAGACTAAAACTCTTCCCATTTCTTCACACATAGAGGGATGGTTTCAAGCAGGATATATACAGCAAGAATAATCAGAATGATCAACCATGGCAGTTGTGCCAGGCAGAGAGGCAAAAATCTCAGGAGCACTGACTTACTGTAGTGGGGCAGTCAAGTGTTGCCATTGAATGGCTTTTGAGTGGAACATGTCTACGAGGATGCTAGTGCCAGAGGACCTGCACAGAACATGACCATTTTTCTCATCATCATCTCCTCACTACACTGCTTTATATATAACAGGAAGAATTTAACTTTTTAAAACAGAGTATGTACAAATTTCTCTCTCCGAGTCATCTCATGGACAACCCAAAGGGTCCTTTCAGTTACCTGAGCAGGAAGACACGCCTAATGAAAACATTGTTCCTAGCTACGTAAAAAATAATAGAAAGCCTGCCTAAATGCCAGTGGCACAATATTTTCTTCAGCCACTCCAACCCTTACCCTCTTTCAGTACTTCACTTGGTTCTGTAATAAGTCTTACCTGTCTTTTATATTTACATAAAATAAAATGAATGAAAAGGAGAATGGAAAGTATCTTAGAAGACTTCTCTTGAGCATATGAAAGATACAGAGATGTTTAGCGTCCTCAGCATCATGGAAGAACTGTCAGAAGAGTAGCGAAGGCAGCACAAGACGCTGGTGAAGCAACAATTAATGGAGCACAAATACATTTTATACCTGTTAGAGTCTTCTGAACTTCATGAAATTCAGAACTTTACTTTTGTTTTGCTCCAAATGTGATGCTTCATAATTCTTGCCATCTTGCGAAGGTCTAGGGTCTAGTTTAAGTCAAATGATTGCATATGTTCATAAAGGATTTTCTTTAGCATAGGTAAATAGAGATGAGGAGGCATGCTCTAAATGTTGCCAGCATCATTCCATGGGTAGAGGAGGTAAGAACTGAATAAAAAGTAGGATCAGCTGAGAACTGAGCATAAACATTCCTGGCTCTCTGCTCACTCACTGGACAGTCAATGCGACCAAGCTATTAGCCGCTTAAAACTATGCTTTCTCTACCATTATAGACTACACTCTCAGACTATGAACTAAAGTAATTCCTTCCTTCCCAAGTTACATTTGTGAGTAATTTTAATTTTCTTTGCAGCAACAAGACAAATAGCTAATGCACCACCTTTCAATAAACTTCTGAGGAATAAATGTTCTTTTCAGATACCTTGTCTTTACCACAATGCCCAGCACTTTGCTCGGCACATATCTCCGGGATAATCATTGCTCTCTTCTCTTTCATAGTGCACAGGCTAGCAGAACTGATCAATAATTAGAGAGAGTACTTTAGAACAAATTGACAAATAAGACATAAATAAATCACCAAGAACAGATGGCATCCAACCAAATGTTTTCAAACAGCCAGAGGACACTGGAACTGCTGGCTAAAATGTTTAATCTTTCATTAGAATTGGACACTGCACCAAAATATTGGCAAGTTGCCATTTCATTTAAAAGAAAAAAAGATCCACAAAGTGACCTTGAGATTAACGTGATGCTTCAGAAGTAAGAAATTAGTAAGTTATATATTGTACATATATGTAATAAAGAAGCAGTTTTATGATGCTTTCTAAAATGATAAAATGAGCCAAAAAGTAGAGTTAACTTTAACAAAATGATATATACAAAGAACACGAAGCAACAGAGAAACCACTGGGGGCAATTTATGTCAACTTTTAGTAAGTCTTGGGAAAGTTCCCAGGCAACAAATTCACCAGAAGATTAAAGAAAATGCTCACTCATGAGGAGAAAGCAGGCCTCAGCTGGGGAAGTACAAAAAGAACTGGTTGACCTGTGTACAAGGCAATGCTGATGGTTCGGAAGTGTGGAGACGAGAGCATCTCAACCAGAGTGTTTATAGGTGATTACAAAGAGGGAGTGAAAAAATTCACAGATGAAGCAGTTTCTGGCTATTAGAGAAGGAAGGGAAAGGAGGGAAAATCTAGTTGGGAAGCCTGTCTAGAAGACTAGAAGATGGTACCCAGTGCTTTCTGATATGAAGAAATGATGTCATATCAGATAAGGATGTTTGGAGTGGTATCCAGGCCACAGCAGGTGCACCTTGCTCTCCCTGGAAGCATATTTTAATCAAGTACGCTAAGCATCTGCTTAATCTCTGCAGATTATCATGTACCTTGTATGCCCTGTCTCTCATTACTGGATCTCTGGTATGAAAAAAAAATCATTTCCAAATGGAAATGAACAGACTAAATAGTTGCCCAGAGATGGCATTTTTCTCTACTTATGTATACAAGAACAATAATTTTGATAAGCTCCCTGGTTTTAACCAATGCAATTTCATGTAAAATATTTATTATGAAAAAGGGATTTGGGGAGAAAATAGGGCAGAGAATTATGTCACAACATGATATATCTTTGCATCAAAGCACACAGAAAGGTCTCAATTCCATTCTTGTATTTCTTTCAATAATGGCATGCATACATTCAATTTTACATTGTCAGGGACTTTTATAATAATGAAAAATGGGTCTGTTAGAAATAGAGGCTAGGGAGGAAGTCAGAATCTGGGAGTTCAGTTTCAGTGTGACTTATTAGTAAGAACAAACACATACCTGTAGTTCAGTGAATTGAGGTCTTTAAACTACTCATCTCTTTTGTTATAGCTACAGAAAAGCAAATCGAATTCAGTAACCTTGAAAAAGCACACAGTTCTCTACTGAAGTGCCTTGAAGAGCCAGTTGAGTAGAAATAGCACATCATACAAGAAACTCCAAATGTCTCAATCAATTGTATTTACCAACCTAACTGGTCAAGCCCCACTCTGCAGAATAGTTGCTAATTTTCTTTCTTTTTAATTTCAAAGATTGTATTCAATATATTTAACAATATTCTTTTCTCTGTTCAACTTCCAAATTCTCTAACACTACCCTCCTACACAATTTATGATCTCTCTCTCTCTCTTTCTCTCTCAACAAAAATATTTTTAAAAAACAAAAAAGAAAACCATAAAATAAAAAAATACCAAGTCAAAACAAAATAAAATATGCACAAAAACCTATGGAATGTGTTTGTGTTGGCCAACTACTCCTGGCTATTAAGAGTGCCCTGGAGTAAGGTTGAGAAACTCAGTAACTCTTCAGTGAATAAAGCTGATCTTCCTTTTCCCAGAAAGTATCTATTGCAAATAGCTTCTCGGCTAAAGGTAGGACTTTGTGTCTACTTTTTCTCAGTGTTGGGATTTTATCTAACCATAATTTGTACAGGTCTTGTCTATGATCTCATGGTCTCTTGAGTTCATATGTTTCTTGATCCTGTTATTGCTGAAAGATACTGTTTCCTTGTAGTGCTTCACCACTTCTTACTCTTAGAAGCTTTCTGACTCTTTTACTGCATGGATTCCTGAGCCTGAGTCATGAGGGATGGTATTTGAAAATGAGATCCCATTTAGTGCTAATTGTTCCAAAGTCTCTTACTCCATGGACAGTTTGAGCATTGTTATGTCTTTGATAATCACCATACACCACAAAAAGTTATGTCTTAAGGGTATAGTGATGCTCTGATCTATAGGTATAGTATTATGTCATCAGGAGTCATTTTTCTGTTCCTTCCAGAAGTAATAACTTTTTTCCTATGTCCATGACGTACTCAGTCTCAAGATTTTTGTCCCATAAGTGATATAATATACAGGTGCAATAAAAAGATAAAAAGGAACCTAGGATAGGTTTACATTGGGAAGAAGATAGGAGAGCAGGGTGAAAAGGGGATAGAGAGAGAGACAACTAAAAGTGTTTGAAAAGTTGTATGGAACCCTACTCCTATAGAAGCTTCCTATAATATATATGCTTAGGAAAGTAAATTAAATGGAGTCACCGTATAATAGAGGAAGTAATGCCCCAACATGACATCTTATGTCACAAAGTATAATCTCCAGTGCCAGGAATGGGTTACAACCAGTTATAAAGTTAGTCAAAGGGTTTCCATAGATCTCCTCAAATATCATAAGCTACCTAAAAGGCAGCCTATTGATTTTGCTCCATAACCTGATTTTAAGGATCTGTTACAGAAGATATCACATAGTTTTGTCAAAACACATGGCAACTTTAAGGCAATGCCCAACTAAAAGCTTCATCACAACTGAAAGGTACTTTTAGGCCACTGTAAAAGTAAAGAAAACATTAGTATCACACAGCTACAAATTTTGTGACCTACAACAGTGATCAGTCTACAAGATGTACTTGTACCGTACTGACACAAATGTTATGGGAGTAACCAACCACTTTTAGAGTTGATTGAAGGTCCAATCCATTCTATGAACTGTTGATACTTAACTCAGTATTGTTAGAACCATCAGTCATTTTGTGATCACTTCCTGCCTCCAGATAAACTCATTTCATTCATGACTTTTGGTATCATTTCTCAAATATTTAAATTATAGCTTTTCTTTGTTCTCTTTAATTATTTTTTTCTACAGATGGAGATAGTAGAGATCTAGCGCAAACTTGAGATAACATTACCATCTGATAAGCTCAGACAAGAGCAAAAGGAAGACAGAAACACAAGCTACTAACTCTCAGAGGAGAGTCACCTATTAGTTTTGTGCTTTGCTTCTTGTCATTGTCACATATATTATCCAGAAACCACTTTTTTGTAAATATATTTTTAAAACTATACTATCAAAATGTCCTGCTTCACACTGACATCTTTAATGCATGTTGTATCATAGCCAACTACTTTAAATTATTACTTCTGAGCTTAAGTTCCATTATTATGGGTCCTGCCAAGTCACAGTCACTAACCTACTATACCCTTATTCATTCTCTCTCTCTCTCTCTCTCTCTCTCTCTCTCTCTTTCTCTCTCTTTCTCTCGTTCTTTCATCAGATACATAGTAAAGGACTGTGATTGCCAGAGACCTAATAATAGGAGACGAAACTAAAGAAGATATTAATCTAACAGAACATATTTAGTGTTAAACTTGGGGGCAATAAATGAAAATTTTAAAGGGCATAATTTATGGTATCTAGCACAGAATGCTAAATATGAAACATTTAAAGATCAGTTTCATAGAAAAATTGTGTTTTTTTTGTTTTTGTTTTTACCATCCCTAATTAATTAAAAACCACTTATTGAGTTTTCACTGGAATAAGCAATCTACTGAAAAGCATGAAAGGTTGAAAAGATCACTTACATACAAGCCTTGTTATTTAGCTTCCCATAATCATAACAAAATTCTGAGATCATCAAATTATGAAGAATAAGGTTTATCCCTGCTGACAGTTGCAGAGAGTTGCATATGTGCTAAGGTGGCTATAGTGCTATGGGCCTAGAGTGAAATAGCATTTCAGAGCAGGAAAGCTTGTAGAGCAAAACATGCACCTCACATTTAGGAATATAGAAAACAAGGCTCACCACTGAAGCCATGTTTAGTGACCCTACTACTGTCACTAAGCCTCACATTTTTCTCTTAAGTATTCTGTGGGCCAAAGTCCATGTATATAATAACCCATGAGTACATGGGTCACTGGGAGAAGGTTGGTACCTCACATATAAAATAGATAATATCTTTAAATCTTTTAGTTTCACATAGCAAAAGAAAACAACATGAAAGAAATGTGTCTGTAGTGGAAAGGCATAAAGCGATAAATACTGTAAGCAAAGCACAAATGCTCTAGGTTTAAAGCAAAAGGATACAGAAAGCATTTCCATTAATGTAGATAAGATATTATTATTCACAGTATTTACGAGGCATTTTTGCGACTTTATGTTTTCATTTTATATAGACATATTCCTCTCAGAATCATTAATAAAAAGATTTTAAAAGTCAGAAAGTAATAAGATTGTAGAGATGACTCAGCAGTTAAAAGTTCACACTGCTCTGGCAGATAACCTGAGTTTGACCACCAGCATTCATATCAGGAGACTCACAACTTCTTGAACCCCATTCAGGCTCTGAGGATCTAATACACTAAAGAGTTTTGGTAAGCATAAAAGGCTTCCTAAATAAGGTTGAGCATAATGCTTCAAATAATATCTATACACATAAGACTATTCATTCCAGTTTGAAGCAAAAGAAAATGAAACAAAACAAACAAACTCTGAAATACGATAGTAGCATAGAAAAGTCTCCAAATTCTATGGGAAATAAAAACTGATTATTACAATTAAAACTTTCACTCCTTCTAAGCATACACTGATATTAAAGGTAGAATTCTTTAATGATCTAGTTTTAGATGTCCTGGCCAGAGTGAGGTATTGGGGTTTACAAAATGTTACTGGTTTTCTCAGCCCCTCGACTGTACATTAAGTTTGAAGCTCTCTCTTTCTCAATAAGTAGCCATATGAGGCAAGGAAGGAAATAGCATGGGTGTGATGGTGTTTCTTTCTTGTCAGTTTCATTAAAGAATTTTCCTTAAAGATACAGATTCAAGTGTTCATGAAAAAAAGAAGACAATTATCTGTGTTGGTCTTTGTCTGTGAAATGAGTCTTCCTTATAGACACATACAAAAAATGCTCTGAGTTTCATCTCAATGGGAGCCGGTAAGGGATGACCTAGAATCCATTTCTGATGCATAAATAAAAGAATTTTCAAACCAAAACATAATTCTTATTTTCAAAGCTGACATTAAACAAACTGCAAAGCTTCTTCAGTTTTTTTTGTACCTTTGTTCAATTACAGATGAGCTTGCTAATGGGATTTCATGTAATGGCAATATTATTTCTTTGTAAGAGATACACAGCGTGGTTCACAAAGCTTGAAAGATAAACAGGTTTCATTATGCCGAACAAATTTCCCCAGTCTATACAAGACTTTGATAACCACTGAACAGTCTGTTAAGATTATTTTATAACCAGGATGAAAAAATTTAGGAAATATACAAAAAGCTTAATGAAACCTGAAAGTATCCTCTCTATGTACACTCTGAACTTAATTGAAATCACACCAACGTATTTCTATTCTTGACTTGAATCCTCTGGGATCTTAGTGTTTGTTTAATGGACTTTTATTAATGGCAAAATGTCAGGCTTTGGAAATGCCATGTATTAATCATTTTGAAAATACATAAGTTTCTCAGTAGCAACCCTAAAATAGAGTATTCTTATAAGCAAATTTTTGGTTGTAAGAAATATGCCATTAAGTGAGTTTAGGTAGGGAAAACATTCTTAGAAGGGTGCAGTCAGTGATTTTACTGGTGCAGTCAGTGATTTTACTGGTATCCCAGTGCAGGATGTTTGTAATGGACTCTGTGTGCCTTCACAAAATTCACATGCTGAATTTCTATGCTCAATCCCTCAAAATGTGACTGTGTAGACCCAAAGGTTTTGCATATGCATGAAGTGAAAAGGAGGCCACTAGGATGAGCTGTAATGTAACATGACCGCTGTCATGAAGGATTATGAGGCATCTTATACAGCAGAAAGACTATGAGAAGATGTGAAGATGCAGAAAGGAGACAAGTCAAGGAGGAAGAAGTGGGACAAATTCCTCTCATCCTTCAGAATACTGTACCTTAGCCAAGCTCTTAGCTCCAGCAGCTGTCTTCCAGCACTGTGAGAAGGCACATTGCTGTGTTCAAGCCACCCAAGGAAACCACTGTGGATCCTACCACTGATACTTCAAGTCTTATATACTGTGAGGCATTGACCTAACACACTTACATATAAACACACTTAATTCAACAAACAACCCTTGTGGTGAGCATGATCCTCCCTGTTTACAGATTAAACAGGAGACGAAATATATGCTACATAACTTGCTCATGAACAGAGTTTATAAGCAGGCTATGGTTTGTAGCTCACAGTCTAACATCTGCAGACATGGAAAACCGCAAGTAGCACTGGTCACTGGTCTTAAAACTCAAAAAGTAAACAGTATTTTCTCAGATCTCTACCTGCATTTATGCAAGTGGGAGATATACTTTTCTCAACTAAGGTTCCTTTGTTCAGTTAACCTATCACCCAAAAGCTGTATTTCTTATTACAAGTGGCAGAATATAGAAACCAGACACATTATTTTTTCATAGAAAAGGATGGCTTTGACTTCTGTGTCTGTGACATACCCCACTGTCATTTTCCCTTGTTGTATGTGGCTTTTACAAGTCTCCTTTCTTATGTCACATGCCATGTACTTGAAAGCTTCAAAGTCTGGAGGTCAATTTATATTATTTTAGGATATGGGACAGATCCATACTTTACCATGCACTGATTACTTTTTTCTTTTTCCAGATTGAAAAGAGTAACTGGGTTTACTTCAAAACACATGCATTATTAAGTCATCTCTTGAACTTAACATTGTACTAGATGCTGGATGAGTCAAAGGAAAGCTGCTTCCTCTGCTTTCCTAGGAACAGTAAATATATATGAGAGTCAGATCTGTATCTTCAGTCTACCAAATAACACCTTTCCAAATGGGGGCAAACAGATTCATCTACACACTGAAAGGTCAAAGAGACAGTCTATCACAGCCCCGCATTGTTAGGAAAATCACTGCTTTCCATTTTAAATGCAAGCTAAAACTCAATTGACACAAAGTTGTTCAGAAATGAGAATGTGCCCTTTCCTGTTTACTCCACAGGCAGCAGTTTTATGAGTCTGCTATAACACTATATTTTTGCAAGGGACAATTATGACCATAAAGGGAATTGTGTGGTAAAAACTATAGAATCTGCCATTAGGCAAGAAGATGACCTTTTTACTCATCTGGCTTGCCAAATTCAAGCAGGTTCTTAGCATTTGGGAAAGATTTATGGGACTAAAGGAAGCCTGCCAGCCATAGAGAAAGTCTTTATTTCCTTTAAAAAAAAAATCTATATGCAAACAGTGACAGGTCGTGAATCATGTTGTTGCAAGGTCTCTCCATTCAATAGTGCTTTTGTCTGGCCCATCAAGCTTAGGGTTTCTTCCACTCTATGCCCATGCTGTGCACCTCCAGTCTTAGTGTCCATAGTCCCTCTGAAGTGCATCCACTTAGTTATAGTCTATACAAATGCTGGAGACAATTAGGTTTATAGGAGGAGAAGTTTACAGGAAGAACTTCTATTTCTGCTCATGAGATAGAGCATAAACAGTCAAACAGTGACCCCTTCATCTTGCCATAATCCACATTCCCTCCCATACTGCTTTGAGGATTCTAGCTCCTGAGTCATGGTCACTTCATTTAGCATCAGTTATTCTGACTTTTCTGATCCCTTACCCTGTTGATTACCTCATTGCCCTTCTCTACCTCATTTCATACTATCTCTTTTATTTCATGATTGTTAATAGTTAGGATTAGTTCTAAAACTCATATTTAGGCTTCAATTACCTGCAGTTAAGTGGACTGGATCTAAGGGCATTCCATGTTTTTCTAATTCCTGATTTCCATATCAGTCAAACGTACAGTTCACTGTCATTCATAATAGTTACATACTTTTATACTCATGACCTCAGTGTCAAATGATCCTGTGTGCTTTCCAGCAACCTACATACCCTTGGAAGTTCAGTATTCCATATAACTAAACAATTATTTCACACCGATAAGCCCCTATAAAATCAATGCCTTACAATATCCCCATTGCTGTACTGCTGTTTCCTATTTTACTATAAAAACAGAAGCATTGAAAGAAACCCTTTCACATCCTCCCAGCACTCCACAGATCTCCTTCCACCTGTGTCTTTATACGCCGTCTTTTACGTTGTTCTAATGACTGAACCAACTGGGTCACCTACACAAAGATAATGTCCACACTTTTGAGGATTTGGATAGTTTGACTGTACTTATGAAGATGTCACTCCAGGCTGGTGGTGTTTTACCTATTGAAATGCATTTCCTCTGGTACTCCAAAAGTACCATGAATTAATTAATGATTATTCCATTTCTAAAAAATGAATCACTTAACTTCAGAATGTCCTATCTTAAAATAAATATTGCTTAAATGTTGCACAATTTTACAAAAAACTATTCATTTGTGGGCTTCTAAATAAAAAAAATAAATAAAAACCTCCATCTCCCACTAGCAACTTAAATCCTGTCACTCTTAAAGTTAGTCAAGTTTCTATCTCCAGGACACCATGAACACTATTCATGTCATTGATGAATCTGGTGCGTAATTATCATTTGTCATCAATCTCAGACCATTGACAGCATTCAATTCAGTTAATCGCTTGCTCCTGCATGGATATACTTTCTTTATTTAAGTCATAGAACATAATAATCTTAGTTTTCTCTCAGTTATTTGGTACTTTTCAGTCTCTGCTGGCAAACTTCTCTTTGATCTTTATATAAAAAATATTTTTCTTTTTGAGAAATATGATGTCAACATCAAAATTGATCATAAAGGACAGGAATCTATGGTCTATCCACTGCCTCCATAAGAATGTGACCTCCTATGTGATCAATGGATTGCATCTGAGTGATACATTTGTTAATATTCATGAAGCTCCATTGAAATGTCATAACTTCTCAAAGTGCATGCATTATATTGAGATTTACTTGGTAACATACCTGCTACTTAAATGCTATATGCAATAGTTCAGCTGCCTTAAAATTTTTTCATTCACTCATCTATTCTGCTCTTTTATTCCAGAATCTTGGAGCCAGTGACCTTTACCTTTATCTTCTACAATGACTAGAGCAAATGTTGGGTGAGGGTTTAGTTTTGTTAGATGATGACTTAGTATGTTCCAAATTCTCTGCACCATTTTTCACTCATTCTAGCAAGAATGAGAGATCATTGTAACAGTCCCCTAGAACTTAGCCCAACACACACTAGGCATCATTCTGACATTCAAAACCAGCACATATGATCTAATATCTGCCAAAATGAGAACATTTCAAGGAGGGTTTTGTAAATGAGGATGGCTATAACATCTGTTTTGGACCCAGAAAGCTCCAGAACCTCTGTAAAATCAACTGAATCTCCTTTGAAGTTAGGAAGCTGGGTTAAGGGTGAACTCCCAAATGGTTCACCCATCTGAAATGTGGCAACCAAGCCACCCTCATCTATGTCCCAATATTGATCAGTGGCTTTCTCTGATGTAAGATGTACCCCTCTGGCTTAAGACCTATATTCTCTTATTGGGGACCAGGGCCATTTCAGTTAGACTGGGTTGTTAAAAAAAAAAAAGTTCCCTCAGCTCCACCAGAAGAGAGTGACTCTCCACAATAATGTGTCCCAGAGTACCTCTGGTCATGCCTGGAAAGGAGAAAATAGTTCGTCAGGCTACACCCATGGAGGAAAAAGTAGTTTCTCTGACCATGCTCTGGTTGAAAGATGTGGTCTCGGTTACCTTGAGTTCCCCTTCCACTACACAAATGGAATGTCTCTTGCTATGGCAGAAATTACTCTAGACCAGAGACAGCCCCCATCCTCACTCTAAGAGAGGTGTCCCTCATGGGTCCAATATCTACGATTCTCTCTCTTCACCTTTCATGGTTTGTACCTCATTTTCAACTAGTGATCTGTATAATTGGAAAACTCAGAGCCTACCATTCTCTGAAATTCTTCAGGCTCTCATCAGTTTTCAGAGACTGCCTTTTACATCTACCACCTGGTTTCAGCTGGCTGACCAATAGATCTTGGTCACTTTGTTCATGGCCAAGAAGGGGGACAGGATTTGGCTTGAAGCAAGCCTTGGGTTAGGAGGAGGATCACTTGAGGACAATGTGGCACAAATATAACAGATTTTCTGCCCTACCTGACTGGGACCCCAACACAGACAACAAATGGGAGCTATGAACAGGTTTTGCCAGGACATTTTAGGAGGACTGACAGCAGTTGATAGAAAACCCACTAACCTGTCTAAGGTGAGTGAGATTTTACAAAAGCCTCAAGAGTCATACAAGAGTCCTGGAGTGCTTATGCAAGGTTTAGCAGGGATTAACTCCCATAGACCAAGATATGCCATAAAACCAGCAAGCAAGCAATATTGTGTTTGTTATGCTGTCAGATTTTATTGCCTACTTAATTCTGACTGAGTTGTTTGGATTAGGGACATCTCAACAGACAGCAATCCAAGGGGAAGCTGAACAGACTGCTTTTCCTAGAAAACTCTAATGGCGGACTTGGAACAAGGTACTGTGACCCACTTCTTCTTAGTCATCCCAAACTTTCCTCATCCCTAATTGGGAGAGACTTAGTAAACTAGAGATGACCGCCCACTTTACTTTGCCTGCCACCTGCTTGCTTCTCTACAAGCAGTGGTTGACACAGACATGCTAGATAAAGAGGCTGACAATCTGACCTAGGGAAAGGAACTGCTTCAAAATACAGAGCACTCCTGAGAAAACCCAGAGAAGCGAATGCCTAATTCCCTAACAAACCATTGTGAAGCACTTCTCCTAGACAAGTCCATATTCCTTATGTAAATGTCTAGCCATCAACTCAGCTAGCCTACTGCCAGATGGTAACAGAAAAGAGTCTCTTAATGGTTGCATTGAAATGACTGATGTGGTTCAATCTATCAGAACTAACCAATGAGATGTACTCTACGAAAAGCAAAAGAGGTCCACTGATTGGAGCAGTTTTGTTCTTAATAGAGTCAGGGCCACAGCTGATATCCTTGACAGGACATAGTGAGTTCAGTTCCTCAGCAGAGAAACTTCAGAATATAAGGCTGAACTTTCAGCAATAACCAAGGCACTTGCTTGGGGGAAAGTCAAAACTATTACTCGTACAGAGTGTCAATATAAACTTGCAATGTACCATGTCAGTGGGGTGACCTCTGTCAAGAAAGGGGACTTTCACTTCATCCAGAAAGGAAGTCAAAAATAAGAAGAGGTCTAGGCCCTGCTAGGAGCCACATGTTCTACCCACCAAAGTAATCTTTGCCAATGAAATGTCAAAGACATTGTGTGAAAATGTACCACTTATACACACACACACACACACACACACACACACACACACACACAAAACGCCTAAGAAGGAATAAAAACCCTGAAAGTAATCTGTATCTGAGGATGCATCCCTGGAAAATATTAAAAAGTGTAGTTTACAGAGATAAACATACAGTTCTTGGGTGTAAGTATTTGTTAGTTTTCATAGGTACCTTTTCTGAATGGTGTAAATGTTGCTTTTATTACCGCACATGAAGGGAAGAGATGGGAGCTGTATCCAAGCTGTGTAAATACAGGGCTTGGGCTCAGCCCAAAGTGTCTCTTTCTCTGTTCTAACTGTCCATAGTCCTAGGTCTGGAAGCTTCTGTCTTCTCTTCAACCCAATCTTCCAAGCTGAGTAATTCAGTTCTGGTTCTTTCTGAATTGTTCAGCATGGCCTCTTATTAACTTTGGCAATGTGTTCAAATCTTCCAGCTCCTTTTCATTCTCTTGCTTGTTCTGTTCTCACTTGTATCTAGCTTGTTTTCTCTACAACATGTCACTGTAAAACTACTCCAGTAAAATTGCCATCCCCTCTTCTGCCCATAAGTAACCTCTCTTTCATGCACTATTCTAATGTGAGTTGGGCATATCCTATTTCTGACATGCTCTGTCAAATCTCTTTCTGATTTGTCATTTTGTCTCTCCATTAAACATCACTTTCAAACGTGGCTACTTGTTTCTACAAACTGACCTTACCTTCATTGTTAAGGAATAAAAGTGTGTAATAAGGGAGTGTCAGTATTTCCGTCAGATCATACTATAATATAGAGTGTGTCTGAATTCTAGCTGGACCATATAGACCTAAAAGATCTTTGAATGTGATCCTTTGCCAGAGCAGACATGTTAGATTAAAATTTCTCTACAGAATGGGTAGACGTCTATCATACCCAGATAGAAACAGCTTTAGTGATCACCAAGAAGATCCTCCAAGAAGTAATTCCTAGGTTTGGATTGCCTCTCACCCTGGTTCCCAACAATTTCCCTACCTTCATGGTCATATTTCCTCAAATCTGTCAAAGGTCACAAATGTTGTTTGGAAACTCCAGACAAGAAGAAAGGATCTTGATGGAAATTTTAACTAAATATGCTTTTGAGACTGACAAAAATTGGGTCAACTTCCCATATTTTGCCCTTTTAAGGGCTAGGTGAACCCCATAGTTAGAAGGTCCCTTTTGAAATTATGTTTGGGAGGCCACCTGCTCTACTTTGTAAGCTAAGATAATGCAAAAATCATTAACCATTCATTGCTGCCTCAAATCTTTATAGATTATATAAGCCTGGGGGACTATTTATCAGATAGTTTGAAAGACTGGTGGTCCCTTGCTTGTGTTTGAGCCTGCCCACAAGTTCCAATATAGTGACTTTATATGGGTAAAGAAAATTCTGACCTGGAGCCTGAAGTCTATGTAAAACGATTCATTTCTTGTGGTGAAGATCCCTAATGTCACCCCATCGAAACATCATACCCAGGTGACAGAGGTTACAGAGGATTATGATAGATTTGTCTTAACCAGAACCTCTGGCCAATAAAGAAAATACTGACACAAAATTCTATGACTGTGATTGTCCTGTTTTGTTTTATGTCCCTGTAAGATAGATCCATAACCATCATATTATATGAGGATTCAAAATAATTAAGTCAAAAGTTCTGCTTCCAATCCAGACAACTATAAATGGGATCAATCTAAGCCTACCCTAGAATCCCTCCAAGGAAAGAATGCCTGCTTAAAACCATCAAAATACTATAGATAATGCACCCAGGCAGATTCTTGTACCATATACAACAGGTTAACTCTAGAGTATATTTCCAGGCTCCAAAGACTATCTGGTTTGCTTGCATTAAAGGCTTAACCACATATGCACGTTATGAACTGTTTGCATTGGATCAAACCCCAATCCTTTGAGTCTTCGTGTGCATCATTGCATTACAGGTATTAATCTATAATGGAGAAGAGGGTGTGGTCCCCATAAGTCTAGATTCTGAGCTTTCCAGTGCACAGCTAGCCAATCTCACTCTCATTCCCATACCAATGGGGGTAGTCATCACAGTCTCTGCTGTAGTTGGAACTTCTATTTATGAAGGACAATAACTCTAAAGACGTCAGTGTTCAAGTACATATAGGCCTCAGCCACTTGAATAATTCTATATCTTATCTGGAAGCCTAGGTAGACTCCTTAGCAGATGTTGCTCTTCAGAATCCCAGAGGACTAGACTTCCTCTTCATGAAACATGAAGTCTCTGTGACCCTGGAAAGAACTTGTTGCTTCTATGTAGCAGGTCAAGAGAAATTAAAGAAAATTTAGCCATTATCAGAAATAATCTTAAGGAAAGATAAATAAGATACAAGGAATCTTGTAATTGGCATCGACCTTTGCTTTCCTGGTCCCACTGATTAACTACTACTTATGGCCATTTCTGAACTGCTAATTCTTTTAGCCATCACTATAGGACCCTACTTGCTCAACTGCTTACTTAACAATGTAAAACTCAGAGTAAATTCTGTTACAGTGCTGAGGGGATACTATAACTCCCTGCTTCAATGTGGGTCCAAGATTCAACTATTCCCTGTAGAACCAATGGTGAATGTTACAGTTCCTCAGACTTTAGCATGACTGATGCTGTGTTAGAGGCAGCATTCTGACTTTAAATGCTAGCACAAAATTCCCAATATCTGACAAAACAAGAACTAAGACCTAATCTAACTAAGACCTAGCCCATAGTTCCAGGAAAGTTACTAAGTGTGCTAACCTTGCTTTTTGGCTTTCTTAGTTCTACTTCTTGTTAACTGAAGTATGACAACCAAGATGCAGCTTTTTGTGCATAAAAGACAAAGGATGGTAAGGCTCAGAAGTGCATATTTGGGCAAGTTCCTTGTGTAGCTGCAAGCTGGCAATAAAGATGCAATTTTCTTTTCAACTTTAAAAGTGTCCATGTGGTAGTTTTGATGAGATTAACTCACTACAGTGTAGTTACATGGTTCTTTGGGATTTTTGTTTGTTTGTTTGGTTGGTTTGGTTGGTTTGTTTACTTGTTTTTCCATAATTTGGTAATATGAATTTTCTAGAAATTTACACTGTAATAAATGCATTATGTAATCACATTATTGATATAATATTAGTTTCCTTCATTGGATATCATGCAATTTGAATGTCACAATCCTTTATTAGACAGACTTTTCCAAATATTTATGACAACTCTGTGTTTCATATTGTGTTCACATTTCTAAACAGTACCTTTGGGACAAAAATATTTTAATTTCAATAAAATCAAATTTACCTACTTTTTTTGGTTGATAGATTATATACTTGGTATTGAATTCAAGGTGTGCTCATGATAGTCAAGCTGAATTAGTGACTTAACTATTTCATCTTGGTTTGGGCTGTAATGACCTAGCCTCATTTAGATTTTAAAACTTCTATTTCAGCTCTTAGATTTCCTTGTCATAATGGCTGTTATCTTATCATATTTCTTAATAAAAAAACTCATTTTAATTCTGACTTTCTTTTCTTAAAATAAACACTTTTCATTTGTTGTTTTCTCTGCCTGGTATCTCTTCCTTCTTTACATTATATGGATACCTCTTTGTCTTCTAAATATCAGTACAAACATCACTTTCTCAAATAGCTGTTTCAATTCTATCCAAAAGAAATTGTGCTATGATCAATGGCTACTTAATAATCCTATTAAAGTTTCCCTCTGATCTTCCACTTTCTAACATACAGGTCAGTGGGTGTTGCTAGTATGCCTACTGCACATAATCTCACCCTGTATTAAAATGCAAAACACTTGACAGGAGTAACATTATCAGCATAGCTTGCAATCTTCCCTGAAAGTTCAGAAAAAATGAACAGCAACATATCAGGGTTGCTTAATTCTGATATATAGATAGAGATAGAGATAGAGATAGAGATAGAGATAGATATATACAATTTCTTTTAAACAAAATTTAAAATGTCAGTATCTCATAAACAAACAAATTTAGAAATAAGTTAATGTTTTAATGGATATACAAATTCATTGAGTATGCTGAGAGTGTGTATATACATATATATTCTTTCCTTTATAATATTTATGTTTTATGAGTTCTGAAAATTATTTTTGAAAGAGAATACTTATAAGTTTATAAACTCACTCCTTTTATGAATGAAATTATATAACACAGGATTAGAAAATATAATTTAATGAGCTCAATATAGAGAAAAAAATCACTTTTAAAAAGCATGCAGCATGAATTTGGATATAATAAAACATCAGCAGGAACTGTGCATGATCTCAAATTAAAATGGATTCCAAGAGGAATTGCTAAAGAAGAATAGATTCTTTATTCGCAAAATTGTAATTCATATCAATGAATAGGGAAAAAATAATGACAGAGCCATTTTCTGAGACATGGGTAAAATAAGGTCACTTAAAATGACTGACATGAGAAAAAGACATAGAACATACCTGGAATGTAAAACTGAACCAGTGTGACTGAGACCTGTGTGACATTTAACAAATTAGAAATCACCAAAGAAATGGATGAAACTTTATATAGCATATTTGACAATAAAACAATTCAAGATGCATTTTCACTGACAATTCAAACACATTTTTAATTCACAGTTGATAAATGACCTAAGACAAAAGCACTTTTTCAAAAGCTTGGAGGCCTAATTTCAAGCCCCAGAACCCAGATAAAGTGGAAGGGGACAAAAGGACCAAAAACTTCCTGTAGCCTATACATGCTGCAACACATGTATGTGTTCACACACACACACACACACACACACACACACACACACACACAGTACACTCTCACATACATACTCAGATAAATATTCATATTATAAAACAGTATTCTTAATTTGTCTTTAATGTACAGGAAGAAAACAGTATTCTTAATTTGTCTTTAATGTACAGGAAGAAAATTGTCCATTTTAAACTCTATGCAAAGAAAACACTAATGGAATGAGTGGGACAGTAAATAACAGTATTCTATTTTATGATCAGAACATAAATATAATCTAAAGCCAAAATTGGGACTTTACTTACTATGCTATTGCTTTACCTTGTCTTCCATATATGACAAAGCAGTGCTCACCATATTATATGATTGCACTGTGTAGTTCAATTCCAGACAGACAGTAAATACACAGCTCTTAATCAGCAAATTACTTGAGGAATGGTCTACAGTTTATACAATTGTATGATGAAATTTTAATACAAACATTTGGCATTCATAACAGATTTGGTTTATTGATCTGATAACTGCCATTGAAATAAAATGTGTTAAAAATATTGTCACTATACAAATGAAGACAGCATGATGTACATGTGTTTATGTGTATATGTGCATATGTCTATATGTTTGATAAATTAAAGTTAAAAGCCAAGATTATTAGAGTAGTATACTACTGTTTTCTCAAAAGTAAACAAGAGAGAAATCTTACATTCTTTTTTAAAATTATTTTATGGGTGTGGATAGTTTGCCTGAATGTGTATCTGTGTCTAGTATGTACATCAGGGGGTTGGGGAAATGGTGTAGCAGTTAAGAGCACACCTACTCTTTCAGGGATCTAGATTCAATTCCAAGTATGCACATGAGGCTCACCAACTTCATGTTCTTATACATGATGAATGTAAAAGAAACAAGGAGGGATAAACTGTTTGTGGAAGACTCCTTTGACTAAGGAATATTTTGGAAAAATATGGGGAGATCTCCAATAATACTTCCATCCATTTGTACAATTAACAGCCAAATGCCCATTCAAAAAGAGCAATACTTTCATACCTGGTATCTGTCAGGAAATTTGGCCATTTCAACCAGATTTTCCAGTTTTGTTGAGGATAGGCTTTTAAAGTAGGATCTGATGATTTTTTTAATTTCATCGGTTTCTGTTGTTACATCTCCCTTTTTGTTTCTGATTTTGTTAATTTGGATACTATCTCTATGCCTTCTGGTTACTGTGTCTAAGGGTTTATTATCTTATTGATTTTCTCAAAGAACCCACTCCTGGTTTTGTTCTTTCTTTATATAGTTCTTTTTGTTTCTACTTGGTTGATTTCAACCTCGAGTTTGATTATTTCCTGCTGTCTACTCTGCTTGGATGTATTTGCTTCTTTTTGTTCTAGAAATTTCAGGTGTGCTGTCAAACTGCAAGTGTATGCTCTCTCCAGTTTCTTTTTGGAGGCACTTAGAGCTATGAGTTTTCGTCTTAGCACTGCTTTCATTGTGTCCTATAATTTTGGGTATGTTGTGCCTATATTTCATTGAATTCTAAAAAAGTCTTTAATTTCGTTCTTTATTTCTTCCTTGACCATTTTATCATTGAGTAGAATGTTGTTCAGCTTCCAAGTATATGTGGGCTTTCTGTTGTGTTTGTTGTTATTGAGGACAGACTTAGTCCATGATCATATGATAGGATGCACAGGATTAGTCCAATCTTCTTGTATGTGTTTAAGCCTGTTTTGTGACCAATTATATGGTCAATTTTGGAGATACAATGAAAGTAATAGAATAGAAAGTGGGCAAAAGCCTGGAACACATGGACACAGGGGAAACGTTACTGAATAGAACACTAATGGCTTATGCTCTAAGATCAAAAGTAGACAAACAGGATCTCATAAAATTGCAAACTTCTTTAAGGCAAAGGACACTGTCAATAGGACTAAACAGCAACCAAAAGATTGGAAAAAAATCTTTACCAATCCTACATCCAATAGAGGACTAGTATCTAATATATACAAAGAACTCAAGAAATTAGACTCCAGAGAACCAACTAACCCTATTAAACAAATGGGGTACAGAGATAAACAAAGAATTCTCAACTGAGGACTATGGAATGGCCAAGAAGCACCTAAAGAAATGTTCAACATCCTTAGTCATCAGAAAAATGCAAATCAAAACAACCCTGAGATTCCACCTCACACCAGTCAGAATGGCTAAAATCAAAAAACTCAGGTGACAGCAGATGCTGGTGAGGATGTGGAGAAAAGGGAACACTTCTCCATTGCTTGTGGGATTACAAGCTGGTACAACCATTCTGGAAGTCTGTCTGGTGATTCCTCAGAAAATTGGACATAATACTACCTGAGGACCCAGCTATACCACTCCTGGGAATATACTCAAAAGATGCTCCAGCATATAACAAGGACACATGCTCCACTATGTTCATACCAGCCTTATTTATGATAGCCAGATGCTGGAAAGAACCCAGATGTCCTTCAACAAATGAATGGATACAGAAAATGTGGTACATTTACACAAAGAAATACTATTCAGTTATTAAAAATGATGAATTCATGAAATTGTTAGGTAAATGGCTGGAACTAGAAAATATCATCCTGAGTGAGGTAACTCAATCATAAAAGAACACACATGGTGCACACTCATAAGTAAATATTAGCCTGAAAGCTGTGAATACCCAAGATATAAAGACCATACGAAGCTCAAGAAGAAGGAAGACCAAAGTATGGTTTCTTCAGTCCTTCTTAGAAATAGGAACAAAATTCCCATGGGAGCAAATACAGAGACAAAGTGTAGAACAGGAACTGAAGGAAAGGTCATCCAGAGACTGCCTCACCTGGGGATCTGTCCCATCCAAATCCAGATAATATTGTGGATGCCAAGAAATGCATGCTGACAGGAGCCTGACATAGTTGTCTCCTAAGAGGCTCTGCCAGAGCCTGACAAATTCAGAGGTGGATGCTCACAGCCAACCATTGGACTGAGCATGGGGTCCCCAATGGAGAAGTTAGAGAAAGGACTGAAGGAGTTGAAGGGGTTTGAAACCCTATAGGAAGAACAACAATATCAACTAACCAGACTTCCCAAAGCTCCAAGGGACTAAACCACCAAGCAAGGAGTACACATAGTGGGACCCTTGGCTTCAGCCACATATGTAACAGATATGATGACTTGTCAAACATCAATGGGAGGAGAGGCCTTTTTGGTTCTGTGAAGGCTCAATGCCCCAGTGTAGGGGAATGTCAGGGTGGGTGGGCTGGAGTAATTGGGTGGGTGGGGGAACACCCTCACAGAAGCAGTGGGAGAGGTGATGATGGGATAGGAGGTTTGGGGGAAACTGGGAAAGGGGATAACATTTGAAATGTAAATAAAGATAATATCCAATAAAATTTAAAAAAAAAGAAAAAAGAAAAGTATATATATATATATATATGATGATATATATATACAATGATATATATATATAATCAATGTGAATTACATTAATAAACTTTAAAACAACAAAAACAAAAAAAATAGCAATTCTAAGAACTGCAGGGGGAATAGCTCTCAATTTCTCATCTTCTGGTGGTTCTACTTTTCTTTTCCTTTCTTTTTTAATGAATAATAATCCTTTAGTCTCAACATTCAGGAGCCAGAGACATTGAGTCTCTATGAGTTCAAGGTCAGATACACATAATAGAACAGCTCAGGATGCACAGGTCAACCTGTCTCCCACCCACCCACCTAACCCCTCAAAGGAAAAAGAACATAGATATTAAAAGAGAAGAAAACTATTTGTCACTACGTAGAGATATAGTGGCAGCTTTGATGGAAAATGACTTTAATCAGTGTTAGAAAGTTAAATCTATCCAGTCCACCATGAGCTAGAAGTATTTATCCAAGGACTATAATCTTGGTTGAACATTTGAAACTCAGTTTAATTTACTAGATCAACAGTGTAATGAGAAAACAATTTTGGGCATAGAGAGATGTTTCTCCCTTCAGTTTATTATTTCCTTCACTTTCTATTCACTTTGTGGACTCTTCTTTTTTAATTATTATTAACAACACACACACACACACACACACACACTGCTAAAGGACTGGATAACCCATCAGGATTCTTGTCCCTCAACAACACCAAGTCTTTGTCTTTCCCCTTAATTTCCTGTAGCACTTCACTGTCAAAAGGCTCAATGCCTAGACAAAGAGTTGTATGCCACCACATAACATGTTGCCATTCTGTTAGTCTTGTATAGGTTACTATATTCTTGAAGTCAAATAAGGGTAGCCTCCTTATCCTTTATAAACAGTATCATCTTATTACAACCTACTCTTACGGTCTTTCTATGCCTTTTCCACAGTGTTCCTTGAACCTTAGGTGGAGAGAAGTTGTATTATAGATGGATTGATTGGAGCTGGATACCCCATGATCAGTTGTTTGTTTCATTTTTACCAATTATAGATTTCTGTGGTGGTCTATTTGCTGCCAAATGAGGCTTATTTTTGGATGGAATGTTGAGTTATATTTGTTTATAAATATAAGGTTAAGTATTTACATTAAGAATTGTACTGGTTTAGGAAAGTGGTAATAGTAGCCTCTCATCTAGGTTCCATGGACTCACCAAATAGTTGCCTAGGTGTACAGTGGGCATGAATTCCTTGATACTGAGTGGGCCTTAAGTCTATGTAGAAGGCTGCTGATTACCATAGATTTAGATGTCACTATTTTTCTCTTGAGGATATCTGGTTAGGTTGATCAGCATGATTAGTAAGTTTGACAGCTGGATAAGACTATTGATAGGAATTTTTTGTCTTCAAATATTGATTAGCTCCCTCAGATATCATGAGAGCTAGTCCTTAGGACTTACCTTCAATTCCAGGAGTCAATCAAGGGCAACAACAATAGCCTATTGTTTTGTAGTTGGTGAGAATCTTCCAACCAACAACTTAAAGGCAGAACAGCCACGCCTGGCACTGCTGTGTTTGCAGACAGTCTATGGTTCCAGAGGGCTGTACCCATTGGGTAGTATAACTATTTATGTTAAATGTGTTTGCATAGACATACACTTACTTATGCTCCATGTATTTTTAAGTAGATAAATATCCCGCTATGGCTTTTCCAAGAACCCTTCTCTCCCTTTCCTCTGTATTGCCCTCTTTTCCCCTCACCAACTAAAACCTCCCTTTTACATTCCTTCCTTTACAGCACCCATGTCCTCTTATGCCTTTCCTAGATCTTCTCACTATAGTGAGAAAGTCCCTTTGGACTTTTTTGGTTTCTCTGGTTACTCCAGTTATACACTCACATCTAAATATTTGCTGTGATGGCTCCCAAATATGAGTAAAGCTAAGTATGATAGTTTGTATATGCTTGGCCTAGGGACTGGCATTACTTGGAGGCATGTTCTTGTTGGAGTAGGTGTATCACTTTGGGCATGGGCTTTAAGACCTTACTCCTATCTGTCTGGGGGTCAGTCTTCCACTAGCAGACTTCAGATGGAGATGTAGAACTCTCAGCTCCTCCTGAATCATGCCTGTCTGGAGGCTTCTATGTTCTTGCCTTGATGATACTCGACTGATTCTCTGAACCCGTAAGCCAACCCCAATTCCATTTTGTCCTTATAAGAATAGGCTTGGTCATGGTATCTGATCACAGCAGTAAAACTCTAACTAAGAAACTAAGATTCAAATTTGCAAGTAAATGAACTACAAAATATTACACAGAATGAGTTAATACAAGCCTCAAAAGACTCTGTTTTAAACAACAATAATGATGGGTGGGGGGAGACAAAGAAAGTCTGTGATTTTTTTATTATAGTAATAAATACAGAAAAATCACATAATGGCTGCAGTCCTTATCAAAAGATAGCATCTAAGTAGCTTCTTTCTTCTACCATTTTAATGGTATAAATGAGGGGGCATGACACCTAAAACTAAAACTTCAGCTACATCATTTTAACAACAAAATGAAGAACATTTCTCCACAAAACTAACAGTTCATCTCCCAGTCCCATCTCCTTTATTATACTCAAAATTTTGGCAAAACTCTCATACAAATATTTCACTAACATCTGGGAATGGCAAATAGTCATTTGGAAGATGGTTAGTTTTACTCACCAGGTGGAAGCAGATGTAATGGCTCCAGCAAAAGCTGAATATTATCATGACAGAGCACCTGTATGTCTCACATAAATCTGGCGAGACTAGACATCACAACTATTAACCAAAACTACAATTGCCATGAAGCCATACAAAGAACTTGTCCCAATATTTGAATGTAAACAGCAAAAATATATTTAGGCTCAATAACAAAGCTTACAAATATTTTTGCTGTACTTAAACATCCTAAACTGAAACTATTGGATATGTTCATATTTTTATTTAAAAAAAAAAATGTTGGTTTGTCTTTGAGAGCAATGGAATCTTTCTCAGTTCCTTGTGAGCTAACTCAATGGCTATCAAAGCCTTTCCAAGCCAGTGATACCCTGGTTCACATCTCAAAATTCAACGAATGAAAATCAAAAACCACACAGGGTGAATTTAAAAGAGAAGGCAGAATTTCTGTGTATCTGGCAAATCCCAGGAAAATGACACTGTCAAGTTACTAGTCTGGGACTTTTTTAAGGACGTATAGCAGTAACTGGGCATGAGTCATGAGAATGGTAGGAAGCTAATCAGTCAAGCTGGCCTTCACTAGGAACTCAGGGGTCTACTCTGTTTTAGTCATGTCCTTACATACAGCGTCCACGTAAGCATAAGAGATAAGAGCAAAACAAAACTCAGAACTCTCTTGATATTCCTGAAATCCAACAAGGATATTCTCAAAACTTCTGCTTTGGGGTCCCTGATAGATCTGACCATTCTTATACTCTGCTTTCATCACTTTAAGAATAAAAAACCACTATGCTACATGCATAGAATAAAACAAGGATATTCCATTCTATCCCAATTCCATCTCAAATATAATATAGAAAGCATAATTAAAAGCTACATACTAAATTATTTTTTTTCTTTTTTTATTGGATATTTTCTTTATTTACATTTCAATGTTATCACTTTTGCTGATTCCCCCACAGAATCCCCCTATCCCATCTGGCCTCCTCCTGCTTCTATGAGGGTGTGCCCCCACCAACCCATCTATTCCCTGCATGCCCAACCTCATATTCCCCTACACTGGGGCACTGAGCCTTCACAGGACCAAGGGCCTCTTATCTCATTTATGCCCTACTAGGCTATCTTCTGCTACATATGCAGCTGGAGCAATGGGTTCCTCCATGTGTATTCCTTGGTTTGTGGTTTAGTCCCTGGGAGTTCTGGTTGGTTGATATTGTTGTTCTTCTTATGGGGTTGCAAACCCCTTCAGCTCCTTTGGTCCTTTCTCTTACTCCTCCATTGGGGACCCCGTGATCAGTCCAATGGTTGAGTGCAATATCATAGGGGCTGGAGTCAAATTAATGCTGCCAGGAGATAGGTGGAATAAATTTTCAAATATCAAGAAGGAATTTTACACATAATGGAAATAACCTGCATCTTGATTATGATGTCCTAATTTGGTCATATAGAAATGCATGTACAAGGCATAGTAAAGTTCAAAATTACATGCTTAAGAAAATGAAACATAATGTGTGAAAATAATAGTGTTTTCTATTGCTACATAAAAATTATTCCCATGCTCAGTATCTTGTGGCAAGAAACATTTTTAACTAGTAATATTTGTTGGTCTGAAACACATTGTCAGTTTGGTCTGGAGCCTTTGGCTTAGTGTCTCTTACCAGCTGCAGTGTCAGGGCTCCAGCCATTGCATGGTTCAATGAGGAAAGAACCACTTCCAATTCACTCCTGAGGCTTTCTGCCAAGTTAGCTGAGCACTCAATACCCTTTGCAAACAGTTTCTCAATCCCTTGCTAATTGGGTTCTCCCAAGGGTAGCAACTACATGATAGGTGGCTATTACTAGAGGTGGGGAGATGATGAAAAAGGAGAGAGAGAAAGAGAGACAGGCAGACAGACAGAGAGACACACACAGAGAGAGACAGACAGAGAGGACAGCTGTTGAACCTTGCTTTGAGAATAATGCCCATTGTTTTTATATTATTGTCTTTATTAGACATGAATTACTGTACCCAGGCCACACCAAAAGGCAAGGAGGGCTTTACACTAGGTAGGAACTCACTGGGGATTTTAGAATTATCTATTGCACAAATTATTTCTCAGCAAGACTCACTCTTTAAAAAGAAAGTTGGAAAATAAGAATTAAACTAAAATCACACAATTAAAGTCAACTAAAGACAGACATTAAATTATGCTAAATTATGATAACAAGGACCTGAGGTGGGAAGGATTAATACCTGAAGATGTGGTGGAGAAGATCAGGAAGACAGGACAAGTCTGGTTCTAACTGGGGTTTAAGTAAAGGACTTGAAGCAAAGAATAAAACTGTCTCCTATTTCGAGAGACAAGAGAAGATGAACCTCTTACTAATGAGTTACAAATGTGATCTCTGCAAACTATAATGAAAAGGGAAAAGAGACCAACTAGTGGTATACTAAGGTGGATAAAGTCAGAGATTTACAAATCTGACCCTCCCCCTCCTCTATCAGATTTGTAAAGTTTACAATGGAGTCACACTTACCAATGGACTGTAATGAAAGAGACACAGGAAACACAGAGATCGTTTTTTGACATCAATTCATGTGAAGAAAGCCTTAAAGAATTTAGCTGAACATATAGGTCCAATATGTGCAACAGTGAAATTAATTTCCCCCAAAGGTTGATTCAATATTAAGCTATCTTTTTAAAAAATGTCCATTTCCAATCAAGAGATATGCTATGCACACTTATGCTTATGTCACTCTGGCATTAAATGATGTGATACATATTCTATTTGTGGATAAGATAGATCTGTAATCCCTCTGTAGTATTGTATGTCTGTAATCCCAGAACTAGAGAAATAGACACAGGAGAACTAGATGTTCAAGGTTAATCTTTCATATTGAGTGAATTCAAGGACAAGCCAGGTGCTATGGCAACCTCTCTCACTCAAGTTTTGCTCACACAAATTGAAGACCTCACAAAAAATGTTAATAATAGATCAAGCCTTTCATGGAATTCCTAGGATAAGAAGGATTTATTAAGGTAATATGTATCAAGCATGTGGACATAATAAAATATAAATATATTTCATACTTTAGTGTGATTAACATGTTGTACACATTGCAGTTATACATAAGTATAAAACATTTTAAATATTCAGCTAAATTGCTAAAATCAACCAAAGCTTCTTCTCTATGTTCACAGAAAATCCTCATGAGAGAACTCAAGCTCCTGTCACTGACCATCTTAGAAAAGGGCAAAGACACCAATGGAAAGTATTCACATCAGCCAGACTCACTGTTTGATCACCAGCACCAAATAAATTATTAATTAACAAAATTATAATTCTTGATTGAGTTAAACAACAGGAATACCTTCAAAAGACCAGTTTTACAGTATGTGATTATAGTTAACAACCTGTTACAACAAACTGTGTAATTGTGATATAGATTTTTATGAAAAATGTTATAGGAAACTGTAATAGTACTGATATTTATTTTTTATATCTTTCTGTATCACACATTTTAGAAGTGACTTCCATACCACCCTTTTCTCAGTCTTCTGACTTCCCTTAGTCTCATACTCTAGAAAAGAAAATTTTAAATGAATATAAAAGAGGAGAATTGTCTCCTAAGGAGCTGGGAACTAAGCTGAATTATCATTACTTAGAAATACTTGTGACCATATGGAGTAGATGCTCAAGCCATTTCAATTCAGTGAGAGAGGTTTGTATGATTTTCTGACATTGTGCATAATGACATCATGTTAGTAATTGGCTATGAAAAAGTATTTATACCACGGACTCAGCAAAAACTTTAAAACGTGTTCTTTTTTCTTATACTCATGGAACCAGATGCTAAGCATCAAGGGAACCATTAGCCATAGCGAAAAAGAGGTACAAAAAGATTAAAGCCACTAAATACCATTATTCTCTGGTCAGAGAAAGGAAGGATGAAGTGATAGGAAACAAGCAGACCAAACAAAGAAGGAACTTAGCTAATATTCTGTGAAATTAATATGATTGCTAATTTGAAATTACTGCAGAGTGAATATAAGAACAAATAATTCTCAAGATAAAATTAGTCACAGAGTAGTATAAAACATTTTAAGCTAAAATTATAAAGATATTCAGGACATGTGGATAGATCTAAAAAAGATACAGTTAACTACTATATATTTCACAAGAAATATAAATATTTCACAAATAAAGGAGTAGAAAAATGGAAAAGGAGAAAAGGTCAAATTCTTAATATAGAAAACATTTCCTTAGAGACTCTCAGCTAAGATCATCTTTGTCAAATCTAATACTTGTAGAAATAAAGAAAAATTCCAGTAACTTTTAGAATTTAAAAAATGTGGTTTTTTTTTTTTAATTAAATTTAGGAAGAGAGTAGTTTGTTAAAGATTGGGAATGGATTACTGATTTACTACAGATGAAAGTCTAAACTGAAAGACAAATCAGTAGGTTATATAAAATTGTGAGCTGTGCCTGGTGTGCATTCTTTATAAACATCAGCCCAAGGACATAGAAAAAACAACTGATGCACTATGCACCATGAAAACGAGTCCAGCCTAAAAGTTTATCTCTTAATAACTATTAATTTAAATACTGTATGTTATTGGAACCTACACAGAGAAATAAAATAATAATCTATATTAGAATGTACTCATATAAAATAAGTGCATTATGGATTGTATGAGAGGTAATTTGCTGAACAATGAATGAAAATACTGTGTGTTGTATGTTGGAGATATAGAAATAGCAATTAACCTTAGAAAAGTTACAGAGAAGACGGAAAATGGACAGTGATACTTCCTTTCTCTGTGTCATTTCTGAAGTAATTTGTTAAGAAATAAATTCTTCAGCTATAAATTTCATTATACTAAAGCACAGTAATCAAAAAGACTTCCTCCTCAAGGACAGAAAATAATACAAAAGAAACAAAGATTTTTATTAAGACTGAGGGACCCCAATCCTTCCTGGGACACTTGTTCCCAGGATGAGATAAGTTGGTTAAACATTGTAAGAATGAAAGACTGGGACAAAGTGCACCCTCTCTGAGGAAAAGGGGAGGGGATGGGGAAAGGGACTCTGTGGGTATCCACCCAGAGGGGGGAAGCATTTGGGCTGTAAATAAATAAATATTTTTTTAAAAACCTGAAATAGGTGTGAAGATAGCTTATTCACTAATGTGCTTGAAGCAAGCATGAGGACCCGAGTTTGTTCCCAAGTACTCGATGAAAAAATCAGACTCAGTGGAACAAACTGCAGTCCCAGCACTGGGAGAAGGAAGCCGGAGGATCCTTGGACTAACTGCATAGTCAGTCTATCCAATCAATGGGCTCTATTTAGTGAGAGACCCTGCCTCAAAATTAAGATAGGCATATGCAGTGAAAAAGAAACACAGCCTCTGACCTCTGACCTACACAAACACACACACACACACACACACACACACACACACATATACAGACACATACAAGAAAAATGAAAGTGTTCAGCACTAAGAATATTAATAGTATGTTAATTCTTTGCTGCATAAACTTTTAGGTGTTTTGTTGATGGTTGTTTTTTCCTACAAATAATTGTAATTATAAAGAGTAATATATCAACTGAATATCAACTGTTAGATAACTTTCTATGTCTGGTTGTCTCAAATGTGGAGCTTCCAAACAAACAGCTACTTGACAAATAATGACACTACTTTGAAGACAACTCTGATGTGTTAAATAATCCACTGTCACTCTGAAGGGATTTCATATCAACCAAAATAATCATTAAAGCCAATACCCAACTCTTGTTCTAGAAGATACTGCTCCTGTAGTTATTGCTCTAGACAACCTGTATGTTTGGAAAACATGACTCTAAAGCAAGTCAGGGTCTAATATGTGACTGTGATTGATCCTTCTATGGAGTCGGTGATTGGTGGAACTGTAGAGTGGTTGTTTCAAATACAATCTTTCACTTGCAAACCACACTCATGTTATATCCATTGCTGGCTGCAGGAATAGTTGCTCAGTTCAATTTGAACTTCATTAGGAAACACCCTCTTGCTACTACCAATAGAACACACTTTCCAGATGGTCTTTGTTTCCTACTCGTGCTTTTTAGTTTATGTAGAATGGTTGAATTGGTAATATGGGCTAGTAGAGCAGAAGCCAAGGCAGAAGTAACAGAAGTGCTGGTAACCACTGCCATGGCAGCAGTAGCAGGGAACCTATAAGGGCAGCTGAAGAGTTTCAGGAGTCAAGGGCTGAATGGGAGGAGGTGTATAAGTTAACTAAAAGACAAAGATTGAACAGCAAGAGAACACAGAATCAAGACTTCGGACTACCTAAAGTGGAGCAAGATGAAAGAGAATTGAGACCACTGAGAGAATTCCTGGGAATTGCTAATCCTAGAAGGCTAAGGGTCCTACCAGCGGGGACTCAGGAATTGCAACATTAACTGTTTTAAAGGTTGAAGGTCCTGAACTTGAAGCTTAAGAGAGGGAACATAAACTGCTATAAAAAGAGAAGGTCAGAATCCAGGGCTTAGGAGCTATGGCATTAGTTGGCACTGATTCTTGCTGGCTGTTATTGTTTCCACATGTTACTAAGACCAGAGGATTTCCGTAGTTGCGGTTTTTCTAGTCATTGGCAAACAGAACTCAAAGTAGCAAGCTTTACACTCCAGTCCTTATAACTGATAAGTGTCTGAATTCTAAGACTAAGAACTATATAAGTCTGTAGTTCTAGGGGCCTGAAGGCATAAGCTTCTGTGTGTCTGTCATTTTAGTACATAACTTCTGGTGATCAAGGGCCCAGGATTACCCAAAGTACATGTATTTCTTGCTTAATCATACTTTCTACCTGAATAGGATAGAAACAAGCCAAGTAGTTCATTAATATTATTGGAGCCTTGCCTTAGTTTGCATTTCATTACTGTGAAGAAACCCCATGATGAAGGCAACTCATACTGGACAACATTTAATTGGGGCCAAGTTACAGATTCAGAGGTTTAGTCCATTATCATCATGGTGGGAAGCATGGCAGTGTGTAGGCAGACATGGTGCTGGTAGGGAAGAGAGGTCTACCTTCCTGATCTGAAGGCAGCTAGGAGAAGACTGAATCCACACTGGGTAGAGCAGGAGCATAAAGACCTCAAAGCCCACGCCCACATTGACACACTTTCTCCAACAGGATCACACCCACTCCCACGAGGCCATACCTTCTAATAGTGCCACTCCTCATGAGGCAAGCATTGAAACAAAGAGTCTGCGGGAGCCATACCTATTCAAACCACCACAGACCCAGAATTAGGATGGACTTGGTGGAGTCTAAAGAAATGAATGACAGGAGTGAAGGTCAGAGTGGTCTTGTTTTATGGGTGACAAGTACTGGCTAGCTGAATTTTCTCTGTGCCAACAAAAATTAGTAAGATCGATAAAATTTTGTTCTGAGTTTTGACCTTTGGGGCTTGTTCTCAGTAATGACAAGAAGGCCAGGAACTGGCCAGACAATGTTTCCTTGAATTATACAAAGATGCTGTGGTAAGAGACTCCTGTCGGGTTCACAGAATTATACACATATTTGAAGGTCAAAAGAAGCAGAATGTTTGAGAGTAAGAAAGAATTTGATGAAGCAACACTGGACACCAAAATAAAAGTCCTTTACAAATTTAATAGTGCAAAATGAGCAGATGCACACCTTCCCATCACCAAGGAGAGAATTTGAATCAGGAAGAGCCAAGTCTACACTCATACTTTTCCTTTTATTGAAAATAGAGGGTTTTTTCCTCACATAATATATCCTGATTAAGATTTCCTTTCCCTCTACTCCTCTCTACTTTCCAGATCCACCCATCCAGATCCACCCACTTCCTGTCTCTCATTAGAAAACAAGCAGGCTTCTAAGGGACTAAAATAAAATAAAATAAAACAACAACTAACACATGGCAGTATGACAAAAACAAACAGTAGGAAAAGAGAAAAAAAAGATACTAGAAAATGATGTGGATGCAGAGACCCACTCATTAACAATGTCAGGAATCACATAAGAACATAAAACTGGAAACTATAATGTATATGTAAAGGACCTGTAGTAAGAGGAAGGGAGGAAAGGAAGAAGTGGGGAGAGAGAGAGAGAGAGAGAGAGAGAGAGAGAGAGGCTAGATGATGATAGATGATATAGGTAGGTAGGTAGACAGATAAATAGATACATACATACATACATACATACATACATACATACATAGATGGTAGATAAATGATAAATAGACAGATAATAGAATACAGAAAAAGAAAAGCCCTCACAAGACAAGAAGCCTGCAACATCGCTGTTGAGCTTACTTTTCTGTTGTCCATTTAGTACTGGTAATGCAGCCTACCCCTAAAAGTACTTTGTTTCCCCGGACAGACTCCCTTAGAGAAAACTAAATTTTTATTTGCTTCTGGGTTAAGGACAGGGGCATGTGTCTACTTCTCCTTTCAGCTTTAGGGCCCCATCTGGTGCAGATCATGCAGGCCTGTCAGTGTATATGTGCATTGATACTGTAGATTTAAACCTCCTGGGCAGGATGATATTTTCAGGTTCCATCCATTTGACTGCAAATTTCATGAAGTCATTGTTTTTAATAGCTGAGTAGTATCCCATTGTGTAAATGTTCCACATTTTCTGTATCCATTCCTCTGTTGAGGGACATCTGGGTTGTTTCCAGCTTCTGGCTATTATAAATATGGCTGCTATGAACATAGTGGAACATGTGTCTTTATTACATATTGGAGCATCTTTAGGGTATATGCCCAGGAGGGGAATAGCTGGGTCCTCAGGTAGTATTATGTTCATTTTTCTGAGGGTCCACCAAACTGATTTCCAGAGAGGTTGTATCAGCTTGTATTCCCACCAGCAATGGAGGAGTGTTCCTCTTTCTCCACATCCTTGCCAACATTTGCTGTCACCTGAGTTCTTGATCTTAGCCATTCTGACGGGTGTGAGGTGAAATCTCAGGGTTGTTTTGATTTGCATTTCCCTGATGATTAAGGATGTTGAACATTTCTTTAGGTGCTTCTCGGCCATTAGAGTTTCCTCAGTTGAGAATTCTCTGTTTAGCTCTCTTGAAAATATCATCCTGAGAGAGGTAACGCAGTCACAAAAGAATGAACATGGTATGTACTCACTCTTAAGTGGTTATTAGCCCAAAAGTTTGAAATACCCAAGAGTCACTTGGCAGCAACAGTAGGGCTGAGTGTGAGGTCCCAGATGGAGGACTTGGAGAAAGGACTGAAGGAGCTGAGGGAGTGTGCAGCCCCAGGAAGGTAGCAACAGTGGCAACTGGCCTGACTCCCTGATACTCCTGGAGACTGATCCACCAACCAAAGAATACACACGGAGGGATCCATGGTGCTGACCACATATGTGGCAGAGGAGGGTCTTGTTAGCCATCAGGGGGAGGAGAGGCCCTTGGGTCTGAGGGTGTTAGATCCCCCAGTACAGGAGAATGCCAAGGAGGGAAGACGAGAGTGGGTAGGTGGGTGGGTGGGAGAATACCTCCATAGTGGCAGGGGAAGGGGGAGGAAATGGGGAGGTTCCAAAGTGGAGATCTGGAAAGGGTGAAACACTTGAAATGTAAATAAATGAAGATAAATAAATAAATAGATAAATAAATAAACGTCCTGGGCAGCCAGGTCTACAACTTCCTCAAGAACAACAATAACAACCACAACATGAAGTGACAAAAATAAAAAATAAAAGAAGTAGGAACAGACAAAAGAAGGAAGTGAGAAAAAAACTTTATAGAAAACAAGCACCATAAACTAAAATGAAATACATAAAGGAACTGAAGGAGCAAAGGGGTCTGAAATGTATGGCAAACTGAGTTATATACAAAATATAAAACCTCAGAACAAGCGAGGCAGAGTTTAACCCACTTGTGAAAGTTTTATGGCTAAGAATACAAAGATATGACAAGGTCAGAACTGCACTCACTTTGATGAGTAAATGCACACTGCTGGGCTCACAGCCCAGCCTTCCTGTTGCCTGGAGATGACAAAGCACAGCCAGAGGGAGGGAAAGGGCAATCCAAGGAGCTAGGGGAACAGAGCATTCTCGGGCCTTCCTGGAGCTTGTACAGAATCAGTAGTCAAAAACCTGTATCAAGGGTTATGATGCCTTTAAAATGAAATTTTATATATAAAATTTACTCTGAAAAATAAACATATAGCTACAGGAAAAGCATCCTACAAACTAAACTTGTGAAATATGAGCTTCAGTGAGTATCCAACAATAATAGATGGATTAAAATGTTTATAATCAGGCATGCAGAAATCGTTCAGTGATAAGAGAGATTATTTACAGAGGTCCTTGTTTCATTTGCCAGCATCCATGTCCAGGAGAATTACAGTAACTTGTACCTCTAGTTACCAGGGACACTTGAATTCACACATGGACACAACACACACAATACAACTAAATAAAAAAATTAAAATTTCAAGTACAGAATTAAAATAATTAAGATGTGTAATGAGCAATAGAAAAAGAGAGAAAGTTATACACAGACACAGACTTTTGTTTGTCCTATATCTTTAAAGATCCTTGAATGTATTATGTTTTAAAAACTTGGACTTGGAATAAAAGCAAACATACATAGAAATGGGTCTGACTGATCACACAAAAAGTTTACTTGACAGGTTTCAGTAAGTTCCTCACATAGAAGCTGTGGTGTAGTACAATGGTTACAAGACCCAGTTTAAGAAAGAGAATACACATTTCTTCACATATCAAATATATCTAATAACATATATATAATGAATATATTATATATATATATATACATATATATATATAATGAATAACTTTCTTAAATATAGTAAATACCTAAGGAATAAGATTTAAAGAGAATGAATTGCATATGCTCTGGGATTGAAGGTGCATAGAATGTCTAGAAGCAGAAGCAGGCTTAATCAGCTGAGGCTAAGACTCATATGCAACCTCTCAGCAATATTGTTGAGCACAAGTATCTTCCTCAAGTTTTTATCTTTTAAAAATATACAACGGGCATCAAGGACTTATGCACAGTAAAAACATAAATATTTATATTTGGAAAGATGAAAATAATGTTCGTTTCTTAATTATGTTTTCTACTGAACATTAACAATACTAAATTTCTTTAAAATGAACAATCAGACTCTCTATTGAAGCTTGAAGCCAATTGTCCATTTGCTTGCTAAGATGCTCAGGAAGTATTTGGCAGTGGTAGATGTGTGCTCTGCTCAGGACAAACCTGTTTAATTCTTGGCCCCTTACTTCCCCTCCATTCCCCAGCAGTGCCCAGCTAGAAACTATTTTTAACTTCAAATGACTGTTAGGAATTGGCATTTCCCCCATGCATCAAAAATTATGAGCCCATATTTTAAAGTGGAAAATGAATTTAATATATTATTTTGTTTTGCTAGAAACATTTTCATCAGTTCATTAGCTATAAAACAATTCCCTCAAGTATGCCAGAGATCTGTGCAAGATGTTGCTTTGGGCTAAATAACATCCATTCACCTTTTAATCAGGTGGACAGAGGGAAAACAGAAAGCAAAGTCCACAAGTTTCAACAAGTAGTTCTTATTTAATACAGGGGAGTTAAAGCAGAGTAGTACCTGGTATCTGATAAAACAAAATGTGTTGGTTGTTTTGTTGGTAGGTGTTTCAATAACCACAGCACACTCTCCATTGGAGTAATAAAGCTACACAGTAAAAATCTGTTGCCAACACTCTGTTCTTCTCTTATTCCTTCCTGTCTGTTTCTGTCCAACATTCAAGTTAATAAATTACAGCATCTCTTCCTTCCTAGATTTCATGTATGATTATGTTGTCCAAAGCCATGTCTTAAATAGAGAAGTTTTTTTCCTCTATCTTTGGAGGCAGGGTTGTAAACATGTCACACCCAAATGAACATGAAGAAGCTGTGTTTTGAACAGTATTCAAGTGTGGAACTTCAGAGCAGTACCACAAAGAAGCAGAGAACTGGTCATAGTGTTATTTACTCATTCTTAATTAAGTGATTAGTGCAGGATTTGAAAGAAAGCAAATGTCTAATATTTGTTGAAACGGAGTGAATTCTGGGCCAGGAGAATGTAAAATTTTCATGTAATAAAAGGTGTATTTCCGTTTTGAAT
The DNA here is from genome assembly GCA_019843965.1 of Rhynchomys soricoides. Lineage (NCBI taxonomy): Eukaryota > Metazoa > Chordata > Mammalia > Rodentia > Muridae > Rhynchomys > Rhynchomys soricoides. Next base: position 2,440,783 of record JADRCH010000271.1, on the reverse strand, counting down.
AATAATTTCAGTAAATTATTTTCTCCCGACTCAATTTCTAATTCTTTAAAAGACAAGTTAAACGGGTCTTCAAGAACTAGTGTAATTCCATAAATGCCATTTTATTTACTTTACTTCGCAATTAAAACTCTGGTTTGCATTGGTATTTTTGATTTTATATTCTTAACTGTATATGAGTGAATGTGTCAAAAGTAGTTAAACTAAATGTTCTGTTTACCACCTTAATGAAGGTCTGAGTCAGACACAAATGGCTTCTTTCAGAATTGCTTCTGTACAGTTCTTTTTATTCCTCAAAATTCTCATTCTCAAAAAATATTTTAAAATAGAGGTGCATAGAATAATCACTACCTTGGTATGTTACTAAGATTTTTTTTTCCTCTTCAAAGTGTATGTCCACTGACTGCACTAGAGAACAGTAACTCTTTTCATGGTACAGCGCTGGATAAACTAAATGGGTCGCACACACACACACACACACACACACACACACACACAAATGCACAGTGTAGGAAAGGGTCAACAGAATATACTTTATTCATGCATGGAAATATCAACAAACAAATTAAATTAAAAATTCAGGGACTTTATGTGTCACAAATATCTATTTCTGAATTTTGTTGTAATAATTTATTTTTCTCATTAATTCACTTTTTGGAAGTTTTTAATCCCTATTCTTTTCATCAGGAAATTTTATTTTTGTGTTTGAACTGAAACCATTGACTCCATTCATGAAGGCAGCATGAATGTCTTAATGGTGACACAAATCATAGTTCTGCACAGCTACCTTTACCCACAGCCCTGGACTTGACTTTTATACACCACTTTTATGTATCAAAGCATCTTCATTCATTGACAGCTAATAGGTCAATCAAAGTACTCATTTCAAAATAAAATCTCTTGCAGCACCTGCCCGCAACATCAAGCTTTGAAATTATTCTGTATCATAGTCTTTAGAAATGTTCTATTTATAATACATTGCTTTTGCTTCAATGCAGTTTTGTAGGTGGGTGCATCATAGTAGCAGATGAAGCAGAAAATAAAGTTCATTAAATAATCATTTCACACTTTATAATATATGTGCCTAATAAAAGCATTGAAAGATTTAAAATATCCTAGGGAGGTTGTATTCATAGAAACATTTTGAAATATGATTTGAGCAATTATAAAAATATATTTATCAAATGCAGACAACTGGTCTGTGTATTTCAATGGAATATGCTTCATTTAAGCTTGGACCTCACTTATGTGTTTTTAAAGTCAAAATTCTAGCATTTTATTTCCATCCAAAGAACAACACTCATTCTGTCTTTTGCCTTTCTACTTTACTCTTAAAAGAATCAGTTTTACAAAGACTGCAGTACAAGACAACTAGAATGACAAGGTTTCAATGATGAAATAGTTAAATGGAACAAGTTATTAGACTGCATTTTCCTGTTTGATTGACTAATTTGATAACAAAACATGATAATGATTAAACTGACTTAGGTACTAATATTTATTTCCTTTCTTTTCAATGGCATTAAAGTACATAACAGAGATGTCCTATATGATTCTTTGTTGTTAGTGTTATTAGCACATATTTGACAATGAACTAATACTGCTAGATAGCAAAACCAGTGAAATAAGTCTTTGTGAAGAATCTTTGCACATTGTACTTGGCATTTAAATCGAGAGACTCTAAGGATCCAGACTTTGAGGAAGTTTTGAAGTGTGTGTGTGTGTGTGTGTGTGTGTGTGTGTGCATATGTATGTTTAAACTGCTTTCTCTCATATTTCTTGGTATATAGAATTAAAATTTTCTAGATAAGAAAAGTAGCATAAAGAAGGAAACATCCAACCAAGATGAAAATGATTAGGATCCCAAGCTCCTCTTTTCTATGTTTTAATTCTGGGGCCAGCATGCAGCTTTATAAGCAAACAGTGGAGAAACAGTGATTCTAAATGGCGAGTGTAGAGCTAGGCCACATGAAAGCTTACAGGGCTTTTGGGAAATTGCAGTCCGGTCATAATTTTATGGTTTTCACATTTCAAGGAACAGTGTGTAAACTGAGCTCTAGACCCAGGGAAGGCTATCTATCATATATAATCCATATGTGTCACACACATATAGACGCAGCTGCAGAATGAAGCCAAAGAGCTTCTAAGGATCTGTCCAGTTTCAGTGGTGTCCTCAGGACCTTAGCTGTTTTGGGAGCAGTGGGAGGAGCTAGCAGCATGGTTTAGAATAGCCAGCATCCGTGACTGCAAGTTTCTCACATTCTAAATTGACATCCTGGTTTTAGCAATGAAATTAATACAGCATGCTGTGGGCCTGGCAGTTTCCCCTAGTCAGAGGAGAGTGTCATAAGGATCATCAGTGTGCTCTTGAATATCCAACATTGCTGGTATTAAAGAACTAGGGTCTCTGTACTTAATCGAGGAATCAGTGGAGTGTCATCGTCTATCCACCCCACACCCTCTTATACTGTAGATCCCCTACTTATGAACTGTTGAGCTCAGTGAATACTTCGATTTATCTTGATTCTTAATAAAACTTAACAAAAGAAAATCAGTAAAATGAATTATACTTTGTGCTTCCACAGGTTAAGCTTACTCCTGCTGTCCTATCTGGCAGCCATGAAGACACTTGGCTTTGTTGATCACTCTCAACAAATTGTCATCCCAAAGCTCTTTTTATGAATTGTTTCAATTATTTTAATTTTTGAGACGGTTTTATAACTAATCATATCATTTACCCTTCTTTTTCCTCCCTCTAACATCTCCTAAGTACTTCCCTACACTCTTTAAATTTTATGTCTTTTTACTTTAATTACTGTTAACTATCTATATGTGTGTGTGTCATTATGCACATATGCACACACACATACACACGCATATTTCTAAATACGCAAACACAACCTACTTTGCCCATATGTTTTAAATTTGTCTATTTTCTTCAGAAAATAAATGCTTATATTAGCTAAGTGTCAGAAATCATCAGAGAAAGGCTTTCTACAGATGCTGTGATATTTCAGTCTGACGGGGCATCATTCTCTCCAGCCAATGTAAGCTGAACAAAGAACATGAACTTTTGGTAGAATGCGTATATTCCTATTTCACTTATGTAAGTCATTTTGATTTTATAGACTAAGCAATCCTCTTGTAGATTGCCCAACTATCTTGTGCCATGAAAATGTCTACTGTCTTTTTAACTGTCTGCTAGGTAGACATCATCATCATGCTTATTTTTTTTCCTTTAAGCACTACATCATATTCATTTTCAAATACCAGTTCCTAATGTTAGCCTGGGCTGGACAGAAAAAACTAACAGTAATCTTCTCAGTGTTGAGCCCATTCTTTATCATAAATGGCAAGTCCATCAATTTCCTTTGGATCAGGGTCAGATGGTCAGTTCTGAAAGTTCACCCAATTTCATTACAGTGCTGGGTCCACTGCACACTTGGATCTCACTACAAAGTTCCTCTCAAAGCATGCTAGCACTAGAGGCATTAAGTAGTGTGCTATATCATTTCTAGAAAGAATACTTCCTTATCAAAATTTAATCTAATTTTATGTGCATGCCATCCTTGATCAAACAACTTCAAGATACATCTGTGTGTTCATAATGATACTGTCTTGTAATTTCTTTTTTTTCATACTTTATTTACATTTCAAATGTTCCCCCTTTCCAGATGTCCTCTTTGGAACCTCCTCATTCCCTTCCCCCTCCCTCTGCCACTAAGGGGGTATTCACCCACCCACTCACCCATCTAATTTCATCTGCATTTGGTCAGTATCTTCCACTGAAATACTCAGGACAAGTCTTATATTCTCATGTAGGTCTTAAGGGTCTCTGCATAGGTATTCAGAAAAAATTATGTTAGACTTTATTATAGAGAAGCATTGTATTCTCCAAGAAGGTAAAGGGGTTCTGAGTTCTAAAGCTCTCAGTGACTCATATGCTAGTCAGTCTGTTATCATAACAAATATGTGAGTTAAAACAGCTTCTAAGGAGGAAAGGATTATTTGTTTCAGCTCAGAATTTTGAAAGTTCATGATTTCTCAGCCTATTGTTTCTACTCCTATGGTGAGTCAGAATGTCTCGGTGGGAAAAGTGACAGATAAGCTGTTAACCTCATTGACATCAAGAAACAAAGAGAAGAAGGAGAAGGATCTCAGGTCCCAACATCCCCATAAACCGTCATGTTACAGTATTATCTCATTTCAAGTTTCAAAGTCCCAATATTTCTTTAAAGCCACAACTTTGAACAGAGAAACTTCCTAGGACTGATGACCAAATCTCAGATATTTTGTTCTTTAGCTTTGTCTGCCCTCTTGCTGAGATGGGAGTGACATCACTCACTGACAATGATATCCATCAGTGTTCACACACTGACTCCATTTCATTTTGAATTACCTTTAGAAATTGTCACTAGATTTGATAGTCCTCACACTTATCAATTTCCTTGTATATTTTCTCAATCATATAAAATATCATAGTCAAGCTGGGCAAGAATAACCACATCTCTAATTACAAAACTTAGGAGGCTAAAGCAGAAGAATTAAAAGTTTGATGTGATCAGTTAATACATACAGAAAGCTGTCTCAAAATACCAAAAATAAAACAAAACAAAACAATAAAATAAAATGATAAAGTCAACACCCAACTAAAGTTTTAACAATAAATTTTTTTCACTTATCTGATGGAAGCAAGTTAGCACAGGAAGGAGGATGGAAGAGATGAAGGGACATATTTTTATACCTATTCTCACAAGATAATTTGACTAGCTCATAATAATGTGTGCTAAATGAGGAAACAAATAACAAATGAGTTTTCTCACTTCATCACAAGCTAACACTACTTTAATCTAAATACTCTTACTAAACTCTGCTTCATCCATACTCAGTGTTACTCATGAAGATGCCATTCAAATAAACATTGCAATATATGTGTGATTGGCATTTGACCCCTTCAGGATTCAGCTCAGTCTGAATTATAGCCTCTTTGCCCAATCACCCCTTCTATCTTTCTCTCTCCTTCTCAACCTTTGCTGAATATTATCTCTTAGCTTGGGTTATTTGTGTAGGTGTATTTGACATTCTGCTTGAAATTTATTGTCCTTTATTACACGATATAGGCAAGTCAAATTTACTGCTTTGAACAAAAAGAAATACAAATGCAAATGAATGTGAATTAATATCTTCAATAAACTCACCCCTGTAGCCTGCACTGGCGGGCACCTGGAAATAACAGTGCCTTAAAATCAGCAGTGTAATATACACTTCCAAATAACTTCATAAAAATTAAAAATCACCATAATTTATATTAATCATATTTATTCATGATAATTTATATTAATAATATCTACTTACTCCTATATCTCAGAAGAGCTTTTTTTAATAGTATTTCAATTTGGACTTTTCTCTGTATTTATGTATTAAATATTAAGAATACTGGATATAGTGGGCATCTTTATACTTTATATCTTATGCTTTACAAATATCATGCATAAGAGATAGTGTTCTGGGTTTTACATTTAAAAATGACAAATATCAATCTGTGATTAAAAAGAGCTTATGGCATTATATACATAAATATTTACATATAATTTATATTATATTTAGGCCTAAATATGATGATTTCCAAAAATTGTGCAGCCTTTGTAACATAAAGATTATTTTGGTAAAAAACATTAGCAAAACACCAATTTTAATATTTAAATACTGTCTAAACATTAAGGGTTAATTCTATCAAAGCTTTCCAGACAAAGGTTATCAAAGGAATATGCTAGTTGTTATGACAATATAGTAATGAATAAGATATTTTATTTTTCTTCATGAATGTTATATTAAATTAAGATATTATAAAAATAATTTATCATTGTATAAAGCAAAATAAGCAAGATAATGATATCATATGCGAAGAAAAATGATCAAATTATCTAAATAGAGGAATTCGGAGAAAGATTTTTGTATCCTTCTCTAACATGATATTTATCTTAGAGTATTGTAACTGTCAACTTCCATTCCTGTCTCTCTTAGTGAACAGTGAATTTTAAAAAAGTCTGATTGCTTGTGCACTACAGTACTTCTATGCCAATGCTAGAGCTTTCAGCCAATAGGTAATTGCTTAGGTTTTAGGTAAATTAATATACAAGTTACACATACACAGCAGAGCAAGAGCTGCATCTATAGAGAGCTTGCCAATACCAGAGGAAGGTTGGCTTACTTATACAAGTCCCTGCAACGGTGGTTACTGCCCAGCTTGAAGAATGCCACAGAGCAGCATGTGTCATAGCAATAGGTTAATGGCACATTGCAGAATAACTTCAGTACCACACAACAGAGTTTGATATTTATCTCTAAGTAAAGAGTTAAATAAGACAAAAACTTTACAACAAAAGATAATCTAAGAGTTCCCTAGCCAATTTATTTGCTTAATTTACATTTAGGTAATAGGAATAAAATTTATTAAGATAATTTCAAAAAAGAATATATATGAGCATAGGAAACCAAAGAAATGTGTCTAATTTTACCCCTAACTTAAATAAGCCAATTTCAGGCTCCAATATTTAGATGATTGGAATATGCTTTCAAGCCAAAACTTAATTAAGCATCTTCAGTATATAAGAAATGAATGTATTTGTGAACTGTGAGATGATAAATTGGTTGGGAGAGCTTCCTGGTCTTCCTGAGATCCTAAGTTTTGTTCTTAGCATCTTCGTCAGATGGCTCACATCCGCTAGTAACTCCACTGTCAGGGATTTGACACCCTCTTCTGGCCTCCATGAGCATTCACACACACGCACACACACACACACACACACACACACACACACACACGCACACACACATATGCACATATAGACACACATCATACACATAATTAAAATAAAGCAATTCTTTCAAAATATATTCCTTTAGTATGTTATGTAATTGTAAAATACCACTGAACATCTGTTTTCCTGAAGTCTGCCTTTTAAAAGAAATTATTTTATTTATTTACATTCCAAATGTTGTCCTCCTTCTCAGTCTCCCCTCCACAAGTCCCCCACCCACTCTGCCCCCCCTTTTGCCTATAAGTAAATGCTCCCCCAACAACCCACCCACTCCCACCTCACCGTTCTAGCATCCCCCTTCACTTGGGCAACAAATCTCCACAAGACCAAGTGTCTCTCCTCCCACTGATGCTAGATAAGGTAGTCCTCTGTTACATATGTAGTAGGAGCCATGGCCCCACCCTTGTATACTCTTTGGTTGATGATTTTGTTTCTGGGATCTCTGAAGAGTGCTGTTAGTTGTTTTTTCTATGGGATTGCAATCCCCTTCAGCTCCTTAAGTGTTTCCACTAATGCTTCCATTGGGGTCCCTGGACCCAGTTCAATGGTTGACTATGAGTATCTGCATCTGTCTTAGGTACTGGCAGAGCCTCTCAGAGAATAATTATGCCAGGCTACTGTCTGCAAGCACTACTTGGCATCAGCAATCGTGTCAGGGTTTGCTGTCTGCAGATAGATGGTCTAAATCCCAACATGGTGTAGTCTCTGGATGGCTTTTCCTTCAGTCTCTGATTTATGGTTTTCGTCCCTTTGTTTCCTTCAGACAGGAACAATTATGGGTTAAAGATTTTGAAATGGTTGAATGGCCCCATCCATCCCTCTACTGGGAGCCTCTGTTGGGTATTTTAGCTAAAGTCATCCCCATTGAGTCCTGAGTACCTCTTGCTTCCCTGGGTCTGGGACTTTCTAGTGATCCCCCCCCCCCCCCCGCCACTACGTATTTCTCTTCATTTTCCTGGCCTTCTGGACTTCTCTCCTGTCTCTCCCATACCAGATCCTGTCCCCCTTTTCAGTCCCCCTTCCTATCCCCCACCAGGTCCCTCATTCTCTCCTCCTCTAATGATTATTTTATTCACCCTTCTAAGTGGCATTGAAGCATCCGTACTTTGGCCTTGCTTCTTGTTAAGCTTCATATGGTCTGTGAGTTGGATCATGGGTATTTTGAACTTTTGGGTTAATATTTGCATATCAGTAAGGACATAACATGTATGTCATTTTGGGTCTGAGTTACATCACTCGGGATAATATTTTCTAGTTCCATTCATTTGTTTGCAAAATTCATGAAGTCATCGGTTTTAATAACTGAGTAGTACTCCACTGTGTAAATATCCCACATTTTCTGTATCCATTCTTCATTTGAGGGACATTTGAGTTGTTTTTGGCTCCTGGCTACTATCAACATGGCTGCTATGAATATAGAGGAGTATGTGTCCTTGTTATATGATGGAGCATCTGTTGGATATATGCACAGTAGTGGTATAGCTGGGTATTCAGGTGGAACTAGGTCCAGTTTTCTGAGGAACCACCAGATTGTTTTTCAAAGTGGTTGTGCCAGCTTGCAATCGCACCAACAGTGGAGGAGTGTTCCCCTTTCTCCATATCCTTGCCAACATGTGCTGTCACTTGAGATTTTTATCTTAACCATTCTGACTGGAATGAGGTGGAATCTCAGGTTTGTTTTGATTTGCATTTCCCTGATGAATAAGGATGTTGAATATTTCTTTAGATGCTCCTCAGCCATTCAAGAATCCTTAGCTGAGAATTCTTTGTTTAATTCTGTATCCCACTTTTAATTGGGTTACTTGGTTTTCTGGAATCTAACTTCTTGAGTTCTTTGTATATTTTGGATATTAGCCCTCTATCATATGTAGGGTTGATAAAGATCTTTTTCCAATCTGTAGGTTGCTATTTTGTACTATTGCCAGTCCTTTGCCTTACAGAAGCTTTTCAGTTTCATGAGTTCCCATTTGTCAATATTTGATCTTACAGGCTGAGCCATTTTTAATAATAATGTGTTGTAAATGTTGCTTTCTTAGTTAATCATGTCTCACAAATCTAATCTTAACTTTAATGCTGCACATTAGCTAAAATGAATCCAAATAATAATTAATGTATTACTAAATTCATAGGTAGTGAATGAAACATTTCAGATGTTGAGAGCGACTTTTGACCTTAACAATACGCTCTCCATCTTAAAAGGGTTAGGATTTATTCCAAGGTTAAACTGTGGTCAGGTTTTATTTTAAAAATGAAACTGAAGTTTTTTGTGGGGTTGTAGATCTACTACACTGATACTTGGGAAAAATTAAGAAAAACCTCTGATAATTTTGAACAATTATGCCATTTTATGAAGAGAAGATAAACTACGTGGTGGACACAATGTGTACAAATGTAAAAGAAACAAGGTAAAGCTTAACACAATAAGGAATCAATGAGTCTTCCAAGGTCATCAGAAAAATATATAGGAAAATATTTTCCAAAATCTGGACATACAGATGACACAACACAGCTTATAGATAGCATCTCCTTGTGCTAGTGACCTATAGTCTTCTCTGCAGTCTTTGGCTGCTAGCTCTTTTCCACCTACTTTTCTACAATGTTTCCTGATCCTTAGACTTACACATGTGTTTCTTCAGGATAAGAACCCACACACACCCAATACTTAAACCTTAGCACAACCACTAAAGCACTTTCTTAAGGAAGGTATTTGATACACTAACATAAGAGGTAAAATGGAAATTTATTCTAGAAACTCAAAGAAGACAAAGATGTAAGGAAAAGAGAGGAAAAAGCCAACAAGCAAATGCAATAGGTATAAACCTAGTATATCTTTATCCATGTGTTAGATTATCTCTCAAAATGAGAATGAACAGAAAGCTAAAATTTAGGGTCCAAAATTTTCAGCATGGATAGAAAAAGAAAACCCAACTGTAATTATTTTCAATAAGCTCATTTTAAATATAAAACACTGCTGGGTGAAGATATGTGGTGGGGAAAAGCTAAGCCACTTCTACACTAACTTAAAGAATACTCAAATAATAACTTTAGAATTTGGAGCACATGACTAAATAAGGGGAAATGATGGTGAATGATGGATAGCAGATTCTTTGGAATTTAGAAGTTTTAAATATGTACACAGGTGATCATAGCAAAATAAAATTCATGAGGAAAAACTGAAAACTAAAGGATAAGCCATGGTTGACTTTTACAACATGCCTTTTAGAAACAGACAAATTAATCAGACAGAAGACTATGGGAGTAAATAGATCTAAACAACACTGTCAATCAAATCATCTGAGAAGTCTTTAGTATATGTGCTAGCAGCATGAAGATATACATTATTCTCCAGCTTCTGTGAAACATTCACAAAGATCACATTTTGTGATAAAGAAAACACAACAAAATTACTAGAAGAGAAATCATATGAAGTTTGTTCTTAAAGCATCTTCAAAATAAAATGGAAACCAGTAAATGAAAGAATGCTTGGAAATTCTCAAAAATTACAAATTGAACACTCATTCCTATATAGGGCATGAGCCAAGAACATCTCAAGAGAAATTAAAAATATACTGAACTAAAATCCTATGAAAAATATTGAAAAGACAATTTATCAAAGTTTGGGGGATTTGGTAAAGCCATGATTAAGGGAAAGTTATAATAAGTACATAGAAAAAAGACTAAAATCAATACCCTTGTATCTGAGGAAATTAATGAAATAGAAGAAGTTAGCCATAAGCACAACAGAAGACAAATAAAATAAAATAAAAAGCAGATTTCACTAGAGTGAAAATAGAACACTGGGGGAAAAAAATCAAGCTGAAAAACCTTCATTTCCTGAAATTATTAATACAATCAACCTACATATAGCCAAAAGTTGGACACCTCAGGCATGAGAAATGGAATTAATAACACTGGCCCCAAGGACATTAAAAATGAGAGAAGATCACCAACAGTCTGTGTGAGGCTCGGGAGGAGGCTCAGTGAGTAAATACACTCAACTTTTGCAAACATGAGTTTGGTAGGACTTGGAACCCACTGGTAGAAGGAGAGAACTGCTTCAAGTCTTTTCTCTAATCCACACATGAACCATGGTCCCCTCATATATACTATAATAAAAGTCATAAATAGTTCATAAAATCTCTAGGTACAAATATAATATATTAATGATTAATTGCTTGACAAATTCAAACCATGTATATTTCACAGAAGAAAAAATAACTAATTCTATCAAGTATGTATCTCTTACTAAAATTGTAGCAGTAACTAACATTTATTTTCCCAAAATAGATGCCAGGTTGAGTGGAGTACACTGAAAAAATATCTACCAATTTTTAAGAAATGATATTATATACATAAATCTGATCCAAGTAGAAGCAGAAAAAAAACTTTTTACTAACTCCTTGGGCTTATTATTATTTATGTATAAATACATAGGTAAAAAAGTAAAAGAAAATAAAATCATCAGCATCAAAACATTGACCATGACAAAAACAAGCATCTTTCCGTGTATTTAAGCCTAGTTGAACACACAAAAGTCTTCCATATGCATACACTAAAGAGGAAAAAATGCACTTCTCAACTGAAACATTAATCCACATGGCAAAATACAAATCTTTATAAAATACTCTTTAGAAAACTAAAAGCAATAAAGAACTTCTTTTACTTCATAAATGACATATAAAAATGAATATTTAATTAATATTTAAAGATGAGTAAAAGATGTCCTCTGTCTTTGCTCCTATTTAATATAATATTAAAAATCTTAATTTTAGTATTCCTTTTAGAAATGTGTAACTGTAACACTAAAGAGAGAATATGTATCAAAATCTTCATAAATGTTTGTCTTTGTAGAAATTCAAAAAATTGAAAAAAGAGGACCAGCAAAATTGATACAATGGATCACAGAAGACAAGTTACTCTACAAAATATTCAATAAAGTGTAAATATCAACCAAAATGGGATTCATAATTTTATAAACTGACATTTAAAATCTACTCTCTCCAAATATAAATAAACCCATGGAGCCCGAGAGCTGTGTTCAAAGAAAAAGATGGTTCATAAGGACAAAAACTTAAGCTTTCACTCAGGGAACAAATCTTATCTAAAACAGAATGTTGGTAATTACAAGACTAAGATCACTCTAGTAATTATGGGACATTTGAGTGTGAATAATTATGTGGGGATTATAAATTCTGTAAGAGAAATGAGCAAAATTATTGGTCAGATTCATAAGCAATGGCAACTAGTAAAATATAAAAGAAAGCCATACAACAAGTTCCAAAGGCTAATTTAATAATCCATGTTACAGAATATTATTCTTACAAAGTTTTTAAAAGTGATTATATTTAGAAAGACTAACATCAGCTGGCTATGCCAATAAAGGGGTATTGTGAATAAAACCCACCAGAGATAACCCCACAGACATCCTCAAAAGCTGAAAGAAAAATCTTTATTGTTGGTTGGCAGCTGCATGGGGAATTTTTCTAAATCATGCATCTCTGAGCCTTACAGCTCTTTGTCTTTCATATACAAAAATTATATCCTGGTTGGGACACTTTAGTTAGCAAGAAACAGAACTACAGAAGTCAAAAAGTAAGGTTTGAACATTTAGGGACTTTCCTGGAACTATGGTCTTTGTTCCTGTTTTACTAGACATTGCAGGCATACCTGCTGGGACATAAGGTCACAATGGTTCCTCTAATGTGCTGTCAGTTGTGCTAAGATCTGGGAGCCTATCACATTTCCCACTGGTTTTATGGGCATGAGTTAAATAATGGACTCATCTTTGGAAAGAGGCTTATATTATCCCTTAAGTATTAACAATTTAATAGAATTTGTTCTCTGTTTTACATAGCTAATTCACAGTTGAGCAAGCAGGGTCGTACTGTCCCAGAAATGGTTGTAAGTAGAGAAGTTACCCAGTGGGACCAGGAGAATGAGGACTGATACCTTTTGTTAGATTTGGGGTGGTTTTGTTTTGTTGGTTTGGTTTGGTTTCATTTTGGTCAGGTTTATTTTTGACCTAACCTAAGCCTGTTGCTTCAATGTCAACTACTTTTAGCCAATGTCATATGATGATCTTGTTTCATGAAGAGGGAGTCCAGTCTTCTTTGATTTTGAAGAGCAATTTCTGCTAAGGAGTCTACCTGCATTTTCAGAGAGGAAATAGAATTTTCCAGATGGCCCAGGTCTGTCTAAGCACTGAGTTCCTTCAAGTATTTATACCCCACTGCTTCCAATTGCATCAGAGACTGAGATACTTTCCCCCAACAACAGGGTAACAAGATGGTGGTAGCCCCCCACACATGGGGAAGCCCAGAATCTAGATTAATTGTGCCCTGCTCTCCTTTTCATTATAGATAAGCACCTGTGGAATGATAAACACAAGTAAGCAAAGAAGTGGGGATCTTCTCCAGTGCAAATAATTCACAGCATACTTCACATACTTGCTTAAGCTAGATAGTCTCTGGGGCCTGGAAATACACTGGATCACCATTCATTGCTAGAGTTAATCCTTTGTGTATGGCTATGTGAATCTGTATGGGGGGATCATCTAGGGTTATTTTGGTAGCATAAAACAGGTACTTGGATGTCTGTCAGTGTGAGCTTAGGTTGGTTCCAGTTATAATTGCTAAGATTGGAAGTGAAGCTTACTATTTGATTAATTTTAATTAATATAACACAAGGGCTAGCATTCTAGGCACAGCTAAGATTCTTTATCTTTATCTGGGTGAGAATGGCTAAACAACTTATATACTCCTTTTAGCATCCCCCAAAAAACAAGGGGCTGGCTTTTGTTGTCACTTAGATCTTTACACCACCATGGTTAGCAGGACTCCTGGGAAATTCAGAATCTTGGGGTTGCCACCTTAAAGGGCTCAAATTCCAGGGGTACCAAGATAGGCTGGCTTGGGCCAATGTGGCAGATGACCATAAGCAGAAGGTTTTATATTTTTCTTTTCAGTAGTAAATTTGTTAACTGGTATTCAACCATTTACATTCAATCTGACCCTCTAGAGTTTACCAGCTTTCCAATAATGATCTTTGGTTTTTTGTTAGGCCTTAACCTTTACAGATATTGGATTTCATTGCTTGAGGACACTTGGAGGCTGTGATGACACAGGAGGATTTGGATTTGTAGCTGCACTGAGTACAATGGTACTCACCTAGCTCTTGGCAGGTCTTTTTGGGGAGCAGGGGTGTCTGTTGGCATCTGCAGGGCAGGCACACTATAGAATAGATAAGAGCCCTTTTCGTTCAAGAATAGATCTACTATCTCATGATTGGACCCTTCTATATCCTCTTTTACCAGATATCTATGGATGTAATATATTATAAAAATATACTTGGAATGTGAGTTAGATATCAGTGGATAGATTGGCTATGATATCCTTGTTTTGTTTTGTTTTTTAATTTCTATACCAAGGATCTTTGATTATGGGGGTTATTCCCTTTTCATGGGGAAGGCAATAACCCCCTTCAAGAAGAAGACAAAATGGAACAATCATTATCATAGGGCCTGGATCAACCTTACCTTTAGCCAATCAGAGGACCTGGTAAAGACCCATTTATCTTTTTTGTCTGGAGCCTCCTTCAGGGGTGGGCCAAATCATAGGGTAACATTACTGACCTTCACCCTGGAAGTAGTACAGGATAGTTGGTTTTATACTTTTTCAATTTTGAATACCCACAGATGGATTGCCTGGTACATCAACCATTTATCTTCAAAGAGCAGCAGGAAGTATGGTTCTCCCATCTGGCAAGACCCATCATTTGTTTGCATCCTTTTTGAAATCTTTCCTTTTTGTCTTTTTTCTTTCTTACACTTTTTTTTTTTCTGTATGTAATTTAAGTATTGGAACAATTCAGGTTTGGGCAGAGTAACAGCAACCCAAAAAGGGCCCATTGGTTCTAGGGCTACCTTCCAGGTTGTTAAGTCTTTTGCCCTGATTTGGGGGGGTTTCACGGAATGCTCTTTTTTATTTCCTTTGTTATGGACAATGACGATATGTTTTGGCAACCTGGCAGGGCCAGGAATTTTGTTTTGACATATTTTTGGCCAAGGTGTAGAGTCCTCTCTCTTAATGAAGTTGTTCTTGCCAGGACAACAAGTGGGCCCTGCCCTTTACTGAAGTGACTTCAGCACAAAGGGCTCAGCTTCTGGTAATAATACACACACCACTGGGGGAAGGTCAAAGCCATTACTGTTTATGCCTACAGTTGATATGCATTTGCCATAGCTCATGTCCATGAGGCATACCTGATTCCTATTCTAGAGAAAACTGTTTCCATCAGTGTACAGTTCCTCTTCTGCCTCTTGTAAAGTGACATCTGTTACATCAGGTCTGATAGTACATTAGTCATGGAGGGGTTTTGGGGAGGGTTATCATATGGCAGTAGACTCACTGGTTTGACAGCTGACGTTTCACAGAATCAGATACAGGACCAGTCCAAATGAACAGCTTGATAATGCATTATTTGGGTGTTGGACACCCATTTCTCTAGAATCCCTCCACCTCAGGACAGCCTCTACAATAAATGGAGTGTTAAGAACAGTTACTGGCCCAAGGTCAGCTTGCCAGCCTCTTTTGCTAGCATGACTATACAAGCAACTCTCCACAAACTGCCCAACAAGGAAAAACATGATCAAGGCTTTTAGATAGCTAGGGGACTGGTCTCTACCAGGGTCCTAGTGCCTGAGCAAGAACCTTGAACACAACTCACATACAAATTGAAGGAATCAAGAGAAATCTACAAGAGCCAATTTTGGTGAGTTTTCCTCAACCCAAACTCTAGGGAATAGCTGTTGTAAATTCTGTAGGTGTTCCAAAGCTCAAGCATCACTTTTGGATACAGGACTTGGCAGAAGGCAAGACACAAGAATACAGGTTGTAGGGCTTAAGAAGATTCAAAGTAAGATGAGTGGTGGCCTCTCAAAAGGATATGGTGTCCCATAGGCTTTGTACTAAGTCTCTCCCAATTAGAGGATAGGGAGTGTCTGGCATGAGTAAGAAAATGAGTCAAGACATCGCTGCTCTGAATGACTCTGTCAAGACTGAAAGAACTGCTCTTTTATCAATTTGGAATATAACAGATTTGTCTCCTACCTTTAAGTTAGCCTGGACCCCAGTAAAATGGAGCCTGGATCCCATCAGTCCCTGCTGAAAGGAATGATGGAGTGTCCTTCTTTCCTCTTTCGATTTAGGCATTTTATTTTAAGTATCCTTTTTGTTTGCAATAAGCACATTGATCCTTTTGAGGCCTCTTTTTGTTTCCTGGCGTCTCTAGCTTTCCCCTCTGGGATCTCTTTTATTGGTCTCTTTGAGTGCTGTCACTGTTGCTTGAGTCAGTTTTTTGTTTTGTTTTATTTTTACAAAATCAAGGTTATTGTAAAACTTTTGAGCAATTCCCAATAAGAGATGTATTTATTCTGACAAACCCCTTTAACTTCTGAAGTTCTTTTCCTAATATCTGGGTCTGACTAGATAACAAAAACAATATTGGTTGCTAACTGATTTTTTCATATGTTTAAGTCTATGGGAGTAAACACTCTGTAAGCCCTGTATAGGCACTTCAGGACTCTAGTGAATGATTCTTAGGGTTTTTGTACAACTTCACTCATGTTAAGTGAGTGGTGGTCTCCCAAGAGGATATGGTGGCCCATAGGCTTTGTAATAAGTCTCTCCCAATTAGGGGATAAGGAGCTTTCTATACCGGTAAATGACTTTCTCTGGCCTAAAGTAGAAGAGACTATTTCTTCTGCTTCCCAGGCATGACCCTGGAAAATGTTTTACCTCCTGGGGTGCAGCCAGGATCTGTGCTGGAGCATCCAGCAGTGGAAAGTCAACTCCCTGTAGTGGGGCTGAGAGAAAGGCTGAGGTTTGGGTTTCTCTAATGGCCCTTACTGAACCAATCAGGTTCAAGTCCTAAACAAGAGGGCACAGGTCTTGAAGTCATGGAGGTGGTTCTTGTACCAGAGAAAGCCATTGATCAGCATTGAAAATCTGGTTCAGGTTTCCTGAATCTCTAGTTATATTTAAGATTGCCTGAACTGTCTAGGGGTGCCAGAGATCCTTCACTGGGCCACCCAACACCAGAAGTAGGCCAACCAATTTCACAGAAGATCTAGAATTTTCCTTGTGAGAAACTAATACTATTTCTGTCCTTGTCTGCAAAACCCTTCTTGAGAGTTCTAACATGTACTTCAAAGGTATCCTGCAGCTGTTTACCCCACCCCTCCCATTTTATATCTGTTCCCCAACCAACAAAACTGACAGAAAGGCACAGAGAGATAATCACAAAGACAAGGTTGGGTGGCCTCCACACAAACTTAAACAGGGTCTCCAGTGATATTTCACATGTACACTGGACAAGAGAATTAGGGCCAAGTCCAGTCTTCCCTATGTGTCTTATTTAGAAGTCAAAATATATAAAATTGCCTCTGTAGATGACAAATTCAGATAACTTTCTATAATTTACCATTTTAGTGTGGAAGTATTAGTAGTCTTTGAGGTTGTAGAATTAGAGGTGGAGAAGGTCATGGTGATCTGGAACTTCTGAAGGTGAGCATCCTTCACGAACCATTTGTTGTTGGCATGATCAGGCCAGACGAGATCCAAGATACCCAGTATCTTGATGTCTCAGTCTCTGGGCATCTCAATGGGGCCTCTAGAATGTCATAATGTAAGCCCACTTCAGAAAAAAAAAATGTTGTAATGAAAAAAATGGAACAAATAAAGGAGCCAACAATAAAATCAAACTTTTGAGAGGTACACGGTAACCATTATCTAGAGTTGTTATAATAATGTCCCTAAAATGGAGAGAGAGGGAGGGGCAGAGGAGAATGAGGGGCAGGGGCAAATGGAAAGGAGGGAGACAGGGAGAGGGAGAGAAAAGGGGAAATTTCAGATGTAGACAGACATCCTTTTGGCAGGATCAGCTCATCTGGCTGAAATTAAAGGACTTTCTAGAGGTTCAGGGCATGCTAATAGAATGACACATGGATATGTAAAGTAACTAACTGCTCAACAAGATTTTGTATAGTTCATCATTTTAAAATAGCTATTAATATCTTCCCTTACTTATGTGTTGACATGTATTTATTTATAAATGCCAAGAAATTTAGAAATAATGTAAATATGAAAAATTAAGTTCAACCGAAATCTCAAAAAAAATTTAAATTATTTTAATGTAAAATAGAATAATAAATACATGTATTATGAACTGAATGAACTTTAGTGATTCAAAAATATACTACCTAAAATTATCACTGGTGGAATCTCACATATGTCTACACATTTCAAGGATGTGAATTTGTTTAATATCATTTTCCACCTCAACTTATCTTCCTACAGAAAACATTTGAAATGTAAATAAAGTAAAAAAAAACTCATTTCATATTTACAAAGATGCCTCAATTGTGCTGAGTATTTGATACATTATGTGTAATAGATTTATTGTAGAAAAGTATTGTATGTAATAGAACCAATAATTGTTTTTTATATGCAGTGCCAATGCTTCCAAAACCATCCACTTTGTTAGTTTCTTCTGTGCCTGACAGCTTTGGGTGATAACACCAGATGTCAACCAATAAATTGATAAAGATCTTCCAAGAACACAAGTAAAAAGATGGCTTTTAATTTTCCACGAGTGACCAAGTTAATAATTAAATAGAAACATTAAAGCTGTTCATTTAGCAGCAGACACTGTGAGTTCTAAGATTGCCCCATATGTCACTGGAGAAAGGCGTATGATGTTAGTACTTCTTACACACATGGGAAACTTCCCCACACTGTGCACCTGTCTAATAAAACAGAACTCACAGGGAAATAGATATAATGAGAAATTCTTCCTTATCAGAATTAGAACATTATCTGAAAATATTGCTTATTATTCCATAGAATCATGAACAATTCTTCTGAACTTGAAAGAGAAAATTTTAAGAAAGATGTGATTGTGCTTTAAGTTTCTCTCATTTCTTAAATCATGGAGCTCTATATCACAAAGGTTAAAGATTTTAAATATTTAGTAAAATGTACCTTTTAACCTTCTGTCTCCTAGAAGACAATCCAAACCCTCTTTAATTCATTAAATTAATCCTTGGTGGCCACAGAAGATTAAAATTCCTACTTCTTTAGCATGCAAATGACTCTATTAGTGTGTAGAAATATACAAGACCAAAGTCATCTATTTGCCTAAGTGAATTTAGCTATGAAAGAGCAACAAATTTCACATGCACAAAATGGCAGCTAAGACACTACAAAGCTTAATTAACAAGAAAGACCAACCAGTAGTTTCACTTTATGAATACATTTCATTTTAAAGTTCTTTTAAGAAGATAGTGAGACTTCTGCTTTGGGGTAAAATTGTAATAGGATCTGTGCTTTGAGCATAGTATAAGTTTAATGGGCCAGAAATCTGTAGTATATGACCTTTCAACAGCTTTGGGTGTCATGTTAGCTATTCATAAGCATTTCAGATCATAAATATATACTTAAATTTGTGCTGCTTACCCAGTATGTATTAAAAAGCATTATGAGAACTGACTAAATGGTAAGCTAATTTCAAAATACAACTTTTAAAAATTGATTGGCATTCAGTCTCTGTGAGCCACTATGAGCCCAGGTTAGTTGATTCTGTAGGTTTTCTTGTGGTGTCCTTAACCATTCTGGCTGCTATAATCCTTCTTCCCTCCCATTGTCATGGTTTAGCAAACTTTGCTTAATGTTTGGCTGTGAGTCTCTGCATTAGCTTCTATTATTTGCTGGGTGAAGCCTCTCTGAAGACAGTTACATTAGGCTCCTGTCTGCAAGTATAGCAGAGACTGAACTACAAAACAGAAAGCATGCATGGGACTGACCTAGGCCCTCTTCACATAAGTAAAGGTTCTGTAGCTTGTTCTTCATGTGGGACTCCTAACAATGGAAACAGGAGCTGTCTCTCACTCTGTTGCCTGCCTTTGGGCTGCCTCTTCTAGCCTCAATAGGAGAAGATGAGCCTAGTACTACAGCAAAGTGATATGCAATGACTAGTTGATATTCATGGAATGATTTCCCTTTTCTGAAGATAAAAGGAGGAGGGTTGGATGAAGAGGAGATGATTCAGAGAAGAGGGAGAGGAAACTGTGGTTCAAATGTAAAGTAAATAAATTAATTAATTGATCAGGAGCACAGCCAGCAGAGGTGAGCTGCACACAGTCCATTGAGTTCCATCATCTGCCTTCCCAAGGAGGCATGGAGGGCCCACGGCACATTCAGCTTAGATCCCTCCTTGCCAATCCTCTGCTTGCCAGGTCTGCCTAGGACACAGTCAGCAGAGATGAGGTGTGCTCTGTCTTCCGAGTTCCATCTTCAAGCATACAGTTCTCACTCCCTTTTCAAGGAGGACAGCAGGACTCAAGGAACATTCAGGTCCCCCTGGGGCACAGCTAGCTGTGGTGAGTAGCATGCTGTTCCCTGAACTCCACTGTCAGGGTAAGGCTCTTCCTGCCTCCTGGAGGAGTCCTGCCAGCATCAGGAACATCCAGCCAACAACAGGGATAACCAGATGGTTAAAGGCCAACATAAGAATACAATCAACAAGAGCCAAGGTAAAATGGTACCACCAGAGCCCAGCTATCCTAATACAGCAAGCCCTGGATATCCTACCACAAGATGATGACCTTAAATCACTTTTATAAAGATGATAGAAGCCTTTAAAGAAGAAATGAATAAATCCCTTAAAGACAGACAGGAAAATTCAATCAATGAAATGAGTAAAATTGTTCAAGAACTGAAAATGGAAATAGAAGCAACAAAGAAAACACAAACTGAGAGAATCCTGGAGATGGAAATTCTCGGGAAGAGAACAGGAAAAGAACCTACGGAACAGAACAGATGGAACCAACAGAATACAAAAGATGGAAGAGAGACTCCCAGGCTTAGAAGATTCAATGAAGAAATCTGTACATTGATCAAAGAAAATAATCTACAAAGTTCTTATCACAAAATATCCAAGAAATCAGAGACATTATGAGAAGACCAAACATAAGAATAATAGAAATTAAATAATTAATTAATTAATTAATTAATTAAGACAAAAGGAAAATTTGTTTGAGTGCAATTAGATTTGCTGGTAGACAAATGCCACTCACAGAAGGCACAAGTTACTAAATGAAAATTTCTGTAAAAGGCACAGAATAACTCTCCACGTCAAATTTCTCAGGAAGAACCCATAGTTCTCCACAACAACACAGCTGTTTCTTATGCTGTCCATCTATCATAATTACGTGATAAAACTCCATTGCTGAAGACAACACACACTTTGGCTGCAAGTCTTAGAGAAAACAATCCAATCCTGACAAGGAAACTTTCTGATAGCCAGTTTTCATACTGCCAGAAGGTACTATGCATGGCGTTGTGGGAGGAAGTACATCAAGAGTGTTAGATGCCCCAGTATAGGGGAATGTCGAGTAGGGAAGACGGGAGTGGGTGGGTGGGTGGGGGAATACCTTCATAGAGGTAGGGGAGAGGGAAGGGATAAGGGGTTTCCAAAGGGGAAAACATTTGAAATATAAATAAAAGTATCAAAAAAAAAAAAAAAAACGAGTATTATCAGTAATATATCCTGGGTGCATAAATACTGACATGCCAGGCATGATGTGCTCTCTGGTACAACATGTGAATGAGTGTTAAGGGTTAACTACCCACTTTATCATTGCATTTAAGGATTGTTACATGAGAGCAAATTTCATCCAACACAAAAATCTTGGTCAAAAGCACTTGGCTGGGAATGCCATAGGCTAGGGTGAAGCTGCTTTTGTTCTTTTGCTAACATTACATTGCCTTCCATTGCCGTACCATTACATTGCCTTCTTATTTATGTTTACACCCACAGACCCAGCTGAGCTCTAAATCCTATAAAGAACATTTTATTCCCCCAATGGACAGCAGTCAATGGAGAGATGTGTAACTGATCAAAGTACTAAGAATAACATACTGACTGTTCAGCCCCAAATATTTTATTGGTGACATTTCAATTTCACCAATAGTAATGTCTATCAGAGTTCATTGAACTGTACATGTTTAATTTGCATACTTGTAACCAAATAAAAATTTTAACTCAAAAAAAAAAGAAAGAAAGTACTCTATAGTTTGTGGAGGAGTGCAAATGAGGCTTAGAAAGACAAACTTTTATTTTTAATTTGAAAAATGATTTACAGTTATAGAAATAATTTTAAGAATTCAGAGCACCACAGTTTCCTGTCTAGCCAGTTTCTTCTGTTTCTACCTGCCTAAATGAGTGTGTGCATTTGTCATAACTAGTAGCTGATGCTGAGGTGTTAGAAACAATTCAAGCCCCTTCTTTACTCATCTACTCTATGTTTGCCTAACACCTTTTTTCTACTTCCAAGTACCACAGTATTTACAGCCCCACGTTGTTTTAAGCTCCTATTTGTTGGGCTTCAGTCTTCTGTTGTTGTTGGTGTCTTTAACAGTTTTATGGGATCCAGGGAACCAAGGGGTTGACTTAGTGTATCTGTCTTGAGAGGCACGCATCACAGGTTTCTCAGATTAGAGTCCTTGGCTCCTGAGGCACATTGTGTCTTCCAGTTACTGAGTGACCAGTGATGCGCTCCCTCCGGCAATATAGTGTTCAGGCAGCTTTGTGTTTCTATGAATGTTCCCTTAGTAGTCAAGGAAGCATGAAAGCGTGACAGGAAAATTGGTCTTGGACAATTGTGCATCCCGCATAGCTTGTAAACGTCATTGTCTCCTGGCGACTACAACTGTATTATTCCTGGTCATTGCCATTATATTCTGTTTCTTATAAACGTATAAAAGTCTGATTGCTCTCAATAAAATTGTCATAGCCTCAGTTGTTCTGGGACCCCTCCAACCCAGCTTAATTTAATCCGGAGTCCATTTTAGGTGATCATGGCCTGGTAAATAATAACAAACAACTTACAAAGGGTGACTGGTCATAAACATTGGAGAGTGATCATGATTTAGGTTTTTAAAATGTATTCCTCTTGATTGGAATGTACTATGCTGCTGAATCATTTTTCATGGCACATTGTATCTAGGCTCTATACTCACAACTGAATTTCATTTCTGATGGAAGTATTTAGCAAGCTTTTCCACTAGGGAGCTAAGCTATCTCTCACATTTGTGCCAAACAATTTTGAAGAAAGGTCCAGCCTATACTTGAGGAGTGGCTTGTAATACTCTCTCCTCAAGATAACAATAAATACCAAAGCATTTGGAACTTGGTTCCAAAACTTATATTTCTTTACTCACTTATTCAATAATTTTTAAATCACTACTTGATTCATTTTTCTACCACTTTCTTACTTTTGATGTTTTAATTGTTCCAACTCTGACAATGAAGAGATAGTTCCATGGGCAAAAAGTTTACTCTGAAAGCAACAGGAGGACCCTAAGTTTGGATACCAACAAACAAGGAGAAATCCAGGCATGGTTGCATGTGCCCCCACAACCTCAGCATTGTTGGTATGGAGACGAAGAAATTGCTGGGGTTTGTTGGCTGCCAGCCTAGCTCTGGGTCTAATGAGATACCCTTGCTTAAAGGAATGAAACAGTAAATGATAGAGCAGGAATCCTAGCACCCTCTGCTGGCCTCTGCACGTGTAAGCACGAAAACACACACACACACACACACACACACACACACACACACACACACACTCTCTAGCTTTGACTGATAGAAATTCTGTTAACTGACTTTTCCACTCTCCCTCAACCTCTTCACATACGTTCAGTTCATTTTTATCTTTTCAGCACACTTTTGTACATTTTGGTCCTGTTGGATATCCTAGGTTCACTGTGAATATATATGGATCCATTACTAGGATCAAACTTTTTCATAGGTCCCTAGTTTGTTCACTTGAACACTTGGATGAAAACCAAAGTCCGTGCAATAGCTGTACTCGTTATGACTAGACTTTGGCCTTTTACATGCCTCTGAGCTGATATAGGAAGTGTTTATGTTTTAATACTCATCTATGTACATAGAACAAGTTTATACAAATATAAACACATATTGGGTGCATATACTTAATATATGTTCACATAGTTTATGTACATATACTTAATATATGTTCACATAGTTTATGTACATATACTGAACTGATCATGAATTTCTAATAAAAAGCATTGCCATGTAGGTCATTTTAGCCTATTCCTTTCTTTCACACTTCTGTAGCCATACGAAAGAGCTCCAGTACCTTCTGTCCACTAATTGGCTAAACATTCTGTTCTAGGCACTATATATAGGGCTTTCAAAATTACTAAATCACCCATAGGCTGGAAATGCCCGTTTCAAATATGGAGCAGTACTATACATGATTGCTTTTGTCTGTAGTCTCCTGGATTTGAATCATTTTTAAAATTATTATGTTTGCCTTTGTCAGCAACTCTGTCATTTCATGTTTTCACCCTACCACCAGCATTTCATTCTAAAATCTGCAAACTTCTTAAATGTTTGATTTCTTATTTTCCTAAATGCTCATTCTTCCTTCTGTGAAGTTACAGGATTATTAAAATGCAAACCGTGACATCCTTGCTGTTGCGGAAGCACAGATACATTCAGTGTTCTAGAAAAACCTTCAACTTCCCTCACTCAGCTCAGTTGTGCTTCGAATTTCTGTGAACTACAAAAATTTTTCTGATTTCTAACATCTTTTCCAATATATCACATAATTTAACTAGTAAGGCACATAGCATTACACCCTAGCTCCTTTCTTTATTATTTTTTACTATTTTTTTCATATTTTATTTACATTTCAAATGTTTCCCCTTTTCCAGATCTCCCCTTCGGAACCTCCCCATTCCCTCCACTCTCCCCCTGCCACTATGGGGATATTCTCCAACCCACCCATCCACCCACCCACTCTCGTCTACCCTTCTTGTCATTCTCCTATACTGGGGGATCTAACACCCCTAGCTCCTTTCTTTAAAAGGAATCTTAATTCACTCATGCCCTTTGTTGGCCAAAAGGACATGTATCTTAATCATTAAATAGTGTTCCATTGTATGGATGTACCATAGTTTATTTCTCCATTTAACTATTCAAAGAGATCTTAATGCTTTTCAGTTGTTAGTGACTATGAATAAAGATGTTACAAATGTTTATGTTAATACTCATCTGCATAAGTATCACTTTCAAATCAGTTGATAATAACTAGATACATAATTATTACCAATTTGCCTTCCAGTGGTGGCGCACGCCTTTAATCTCAGCACTTGGGAGGCAGAGGCAGGTGAATTTTTGAGTTTGAGGCCAGCCTGGTCTACAGAGTGAGTTCCAGGACAGCCAGGGCTACCCTATCTTGAAAAAAAAAAAAAACAAAAAGTTAAACCATTTCACATCATGCCATCAAAGACATGAAGATTCCCATTGCTTCCTGTGTTTGAGTTTACTTAGCAGTGCAGTTAGGTGATGATACTGATTATTCCACACTTCCCAGACTATAAATGATGTAGAACCCCTTAACACACGTTTGTCTTTTGTGTATTCTCTTCCATGATGAATTTGTTGACATTTTTTTACTGTATTGATTATGTAGGTTTTTGACAAGTATAGAAAGCACTTGTTGTATTATAAATATGGCCTTTTATCTCACAGAGCTGTGCATATTCTTCTCAATTGTCTTTCATCATATAACATTTTAAATAAAATTTATCTTGATTTCTTTTAAAATCATTTCAAATTTTTCGTAGTATTATATCTGAAATTTCAGCTATTTCCATATACTGTTTCCTCTATAATTGCTCTCCTTCTCCTAATGACTCGCTTCCTCTCAATGAGCCCCTTAGCCTCTTTCATTTCTCATCTCTGTGAATGGCTCACTGTGCTTAATAAGATTTACTTACATGAGGGCTTGGTCAAGGCACTCAGTATTTTCTGATATTTTTATCCAGAAGTTTATCTGGATTCCTTTTAGACAATACTAAAATAAATCATAAGATGTGTCTAGACAGTACTAAAATAAGTCATAAGACATGCCTATCCTTAGTCTTTGGATTCATCCATTTAACAATCCCTATATCATTTATTAAAAAAGACCCCTCACTATGAATTTGCTGTTTTCAAAAACTCAATTGAAGGTACCAGGAAGATGAGTCAGTAGTAAATGCTTTTCTCTTAAGTGTGGGGGCCTGCTAGTATCCTAGAACACTAATATCTCAGTCAGCACCATGGTCTGCTAATGGTTGCACTGCATAGGAAGGAGAGGCCCATGGAATGCCCTGAGCAAGCTAGCTAGACTCTAGATTCAGAGAAGGGCTCTGCCTTAATATATAAGCTGCAGCAATGTGCCCATAAATATATTAATACACATATGCACATGGAAAACCCCAAAGATCTTAGTTGACTGTTACGGACTTACATGAAATCTTAACACCAAGTTAGACTTCCAAATCTATTCTTTGCAGATGATATATTGACTTCTCTGAATCCTTTGCTTTTTCCATATTTATTTTAAAACTCATTTCTGTTATCCAACCAGTCTGCTAAATTTAAATTGTTAGACTAAGTGGAGAACTTGGTATCATGTTAACATTCCTTCAATACATGAATCTATATGTGAATCTGTAACATTTCTCCATTAATTTAGATCACATTTCACTGTTTTTTGCAATAGTGATTTATCCATTTTTGTGTATTTTTTTTTAACCTATTTACCTATTTAATGGGATCTGAGGGGAGAGTGTGTTGCCTTTTTGGCCATGTCCACCCAGCATGGTAGACCTTCAACCAATTTGAACTTGTGATTAGATAGAGAGATGTGACTCAACTTCATGAAAAGGAGTTTCTCTCCACATTTATTGAATGTTTTACTGACAATATTTCAAGATTTTAAATGGTGTGTTTATGCATGTCTACACGCCCTAAATTTCTAATTTTAACAGCACTACAAGGGTCATCTCATCCTTAGCTTTCTTGTATTTTCAAGGATTTATTGTTCTTAGCCTCTGTCTCCATCTGTCTAGAAGCTGATTGACATAAATTGCTTAAATTACTCAATTCCCCGTTAAATTTTGGATAATTATACTTATTATGCTAGTCAAGTTTAAAAACGTTATCAGGTCCATTTTATTCTCTAGCTGAGCTTCAACATGTAGTTTATCCATCATTTTACAAGATTGTCTGTAAACAGTGTTAGGACAGATCAAGGAAGGATATATGAATGTTTTGTTCTACTCACAGGGAGGGAGTATGTCCTTAATAAATCTCTGTTGTGTTGTTTGATAAAATATTGAAATTACTATAGCACCAAACAAGATCAACTTTGTGCCACAAAAGCTTCAGTCAGCTTGTTCTGGCCTCTGTCATTTAGAGGCCACTTAGCCTTTGCTTTCTGCTCTTGGTAAACTTTTGATACTGTGGGTTAATTTAGGCATTTCCCTTGCCATTTTGTGAGAAGAAAAAGAGAAGAAGCAAAATTTAAATGCGAAAACTTTGTAACTTGGCTATACTGCTGATAAAATAATTTGCTATGGGTTGAATTCAAAAATATTGCTCTATGCAGTTTCCCAATTATCTATGGATTTCAATTATCCAGGGATCCTTCTCTTTTATTAGAATAAATAACTGTGAGTTTATATAATGTTTTCTGTGGAATTCAAATTTTACCACATTGAACTTCATTATCTGGAACTGGACTTCATTTTCAAATACTAAAAGAGACTTAGGAAATTGCACCATTGTTATTTTTGTGTGTGTGTCTTTGAAAAAGATGACACACAGTGCTTCATGGGAAAAAAAAGTCAGGAAGATTGTCAGCTATATTCTATTTATCATATTTCTGAAAATTAGGGATTATGATATAAAGAAAACATTTTTTTTATTTTATATAATCTTTTTTATTACACTCCAGATTTTATCCCCTTCCCAGTCCACCCTCTGACTGTTCTGCATCCCATATCTTCTCTTCACACTGCTGTCTCCACGAGGATGTCCCCACCGTCCAACACCCACCCCACCAGACCTCTCCACTTGCTGGGGTGTCCATTCTCTTGATGATTAGGTGCATGTTCTTTGGATGAACTCAGACCCGGCAGTCTTCTCCTGTTTATGTGTTGGGGGCCTCATATCAGCTGGTGTATGCTGCCTGGTTGGTGGTCCAGTGTTTGAGAGATCTCGGGAGTCCAGGTTGAGACTGCTGATCCTCCTACAGGGTTGCCCTCTTCCTTAGTGTCTTCCAGTTTTTCCCTAGTTCAACCAGAGGGGTGGTTGGGTGTAACTATCTGCATCTGACTCTCTCAGCTGCTTTTTGGGTCCTTCAGAGGGCAGTCATGATAGATCCCTTTTTGTAAACACTCCATACCTCAGTAATAGTGTCAGGCCTTGGGGCCTCCCCTTGAGCTGGATCCCACTTTGGGCCTGTTGCAGGACTTCCTTTTCCTCAGCCTCTTCTCCATTTTTGTCCCTGCAGTTCTTCAGATAGGAATAACTCTGGGTCAGAGTTTGACTGTGGGATGGCAACCCAATCCTTCACTTGATGCCCTCTCTTTCTGCTGGAGGTGGGCTCTGCAAGTTCCCACTCCCCATTGTAGGGCCTTTCATCTAAAGTCCCTCCCTTTGAGTCCTCATAGTCTCTCACCTCCCAGGTCTCTGGTACATTCTGGAGCCCGCTCCCCATCTCCCACCTCCTGAGCTTGCCTGCTTCCATTCTTTCTGCTGGCTATCAGGGCTTCAGTCCTTTTCCCCCACTCAATAGCTGATCATGTTCCTTTCTTCCTCTCCCTGTTCTCTTCCTCACCCAGGTCCCTCTCTCCCCTCTTGTGATTGCTTTCTCTTCCCTCTCAAGTAGGATTAAGGCATCCTCTCTTGGGCCCTTCGGCTTGCTGACCTTTTTGAGTTCTGTAGACTGTATCATGGGTATTCTGTCCTCAATTTTTTTGGCTAATATCCAGTTATTCGCTAGTATATACCATGCATCTCCCTTTGGGTCTGAGTTACCTCAGTCGGGGTGATAATTTCTAGTTCCATC
This sequence comes from Rhynchomys soricoides, assembly GCA_019843965.1. Taxonomy (NCBI): domain Eukaryota; kingdom Metazoa; phylum Chordata; class Mammalia; order Rodentia; family Muridae; genus Rhynchomys; species Rhynchomys soricoides. Next base: position 2,411,971 of record JADRCH010000271.1, on the reverse strand, counting down.
TATTTGTCTGCAAAACTCAGGATGTCCTTTTTCTTAATAGCTGAGTAGTATTCCGTTGTGTAAATGAACCACATTTTCTTATCCATTCTTCTGTCATGGGACATCTGGGTTGTTTCCAGCTTCCAGCTATCACAAACAAGACACAAGAATTTGCATAGAAATAAAGATTAATTCATGTGTGTTACACTAACACACAATGCTACAGTAACAAAGCCTTGAAAGAAATTTCTAATTGTAAACTTGTAGGAAGGAAAACTGGTATTCAGTGTCTCTGTTTTTAAAGGAATATTCATCAATAACATGAATTTTTAGATAGTCTTACTTAAATTATAAGATCTAAGAATAAGAATTTAAGTTATGACATTTATTATGTTTTTTGAGCCTTATTTTCCTCCAGGATAAAAAAAATATCTGAAAATGAAGAATTGTGAAGAACAAGTTTTAGTTTGGGTGTAGGCTTATATGTATGTATACATGCACATACCATAATTAAGCATGTGTGCAAACACACACACATATATGCATTCTTATTTCAATATAGAATTTCCTCATAGAGTCATATGTTATGGAGATGCTTTTTGAAGTTTTTGAACCTTTAAGAGCCTTTGATACAAGAAAAGGATGAGAATAAGAGAGTCTTATAGGTTATAGGTACTCTATAACATGTTTCTAGATATGCTTTTTTGATTCTGTACTGATCAGTGATGTTACCAGACATTTCATGTTCCAGTTGCTTCAACTGTGAGCCAATCTACCTTCCATGATTAAAAGCTCCCTTTCAAAGTTTGAAGCAAAAAGAAAAAACAAACAAACAAAAAAATCCTTCTTTCCTCATTATGTTGTTTCACTATAAATACATACAACATACATACATACAACATACACATATATAGATAGACAGATAGATAGATAGAGAGAGAGAGAGAGAGAGAGAGAAGGGAAGGGGGAGGTAGAGAGGAAGAGGCAAAGTTCTAGCTTGAAAGTAAACAGTATCTTTAATATATTTATTACCTTTTTTTTTTTTTTTTTTTTTGAGACAGGGTTTCTCTGTATAGCCCTGGCCATTCTGGAGTTCAGTCTGTAGATCAGGCTGTCTCCCTCCTACCCATATACCATATATAGAGGTAACAGAAAAATTACCCAAACATGTCAATGTCTGTATATCTCAAAATGATCTAGTTTTCTTCCATCATTTTTGTCCAAAACCATAGAATCACTTCCTGGTTTGTCATTGCTGTCCTCACTGATTTCTCTATTTCCTCCTTTAACCTACCAATCTGTTCCAAGGGAGATTCCTTTCAAGAAGAGAGTTGATCTAATGTACTTATGGAAAAGAAGCTTTAATATGTGATCATGGATCATTAAAATAGTAAGCTCATGCTGGTTCACATCACACTGTTTCTAATCCACACAGCCAGGATCCTCTACTTCTTATCTTCTATTTTCTTTACCTCATTGATTACCCTTCACTTCAAACTTCTTGAATTATTCTATCCACTCAATGACTGTGAATTTCCCCCTCTTCATCATCTTATTTTGAATCACTCTCACTGCCTATGAAATCTCTCCAGTGTAATGTGCCCCATGCATCTAAAGGGTACTCAGTCTTTTTCTATTATCTTCTCAGATAAGAAAAGTGCAAATCATTTCCTGAATCATTACATAATAGTTTCTGGAACTTCTTTGGGTTAACTCAGTATTATAATTGTTTTCTCTTTTTGTAATTGTAACATGGAACATGAATTACATTTCATAGTAATTCTCCCGAAATGTTTTTATACCAGAAATAATCACAATCTCTGGGACACTTGCTTGAGCAAAGCTGCAAAAACAGTTTATAGCTGGGGATATACCAAAAGGTAGAACACTCACATAGAAGGCTTAAGGACATGTAGTCAAACTCAGCACTACAAAAAATAAAAAACAGAAATCCAATTTATATAAGAGGGATCTTATATATTCTTTTCATCTTTCTTCCTTCTTCTTAAGTAATGTGACTCAAGTTTTCACTTCTCAAAAAGAAGTTTATCACCACATTTGTGAGTCCTCTCTTTCTCCCCTGAAATCCAGCTGAATTTTACATTGCATTTACAAACCATTCAGATTACATAATGCTTTCTCACAATGTTTTATTCCCATGTTCTTTATTTTCATTATACCATATGTTCTTCAGTAAAATAGTGTATAAGTTTCTATGAATCCTCCAGCAGAATATATCCCATAGCAAACATTCCATAAATGCATTACAACTTGAATTGACATAATAATAATGTCATCTAATACTTGTAAGACATTTACCACATTTGAAAGCACAGCACAGATATACATACAGATATACATGGCAGATGAGGACATAATATCCGTGTTAAATTGCACATAGGAAATTGAGAAATCAATAGAAACCAAATAAAATCATATCCATTGTTCCATCCACAAAAGTATAATAATCTTGTTCATTTAAAAAAAAAAAAACAGTAACAAAAGAAACAGGCTTGTATTGACAGACACTGTGGTGCCTAAAAGGGAAGGGATAAAGCTGATATCTAATGATAAAATAGCTCTCAATACTAACCCCATTTTACTACTTACAAATTAAAACACCAGTGTAATATGTGTACACACACACACACACACACACACACACACACATACATTTGACTATCCATGTATGGAAATGTATACCTGGCCAAAAACCTGGAAGAATCTGTACATAACTTAGAAGTTGCTAGTTATCCTTGAATATCCTTGAGAGGAATCAAGAAGTAGACTGAGCTTAGACAGTGTAGCCATGGAACAAACCTTTGTCATTACTTCTCAGTTCAAACTGTGTCTTATTGTTTATTTTTAAAAACACTCAAAAGTACACTTTTGTCCTAAACCAGATGCCAACTTTGAAATCCTGCCATCATTCACTACTACGAGAAGTATCTCCAGCACTGTTTTCCTATTATGAAAAAATTAATAGCAGAACAAAATGTCTTCCAAGAGTCAAGATGTTTGTACTGAGGTGACAAGGGTACTTGGATAATCTGAAAGGAACTGGAGATCATACTGGTATTAGAATAAGTCTCTTTACTTTTACTTTAGCAAAAAGAATTATTATATTAATGTCACAAAACTGCTTTTACTTTAAATCTTGTTTTCTTATTTCATGTGTATGGGTGCTTTGCCTGCATGTGTGCCTATTTACCTAATGCGTAAACTAGCAACGGAGACCAGAAGAGGGCATCAGATGTTCTGAAACTGGATTTGAAAGAGTTTTTGAGCTTCCATATCAGTAGTTGAGATCAAACTTGGGTCCTCTGTAAAGAGCATCCTGAGCTCTTGACTATTGAGCCATCTCTTCAACACAAAGTCACTTCTTCATTGCACATATTTCTAATGTTATTAAAGCTAATTTGTACCAATATAAAAAAGTAGCAGTCCTTATTTTACAAAGAAAACTGGCACCAAAAAATGCTGGTTCCACTAGTATTTGCTTATTTACTTTATGATTTCATCATGTGTAAGTCTATTATTGACATACTTTTGTTCTAACTTTTCTTAAGTATGCTATGTAATGTGGGCCAAGGAAAAGGCTTTCTCTTACAATGATCTACTATAATTGAAATTCACCCACAGAAATGATACAGTTTTATCAATTAATTAAATTAGGTCTAAAATATACTTATTCTTGAGAGAAGCAGAAAATGTGTCACAAACAATACCAATAAAATATAATTAATATATTACTAAGTATCTATGAGTTTTCACTGTTTTTCTAGCTGGTGACATTATTTTTTCAATCTTTAGGTCACCTTGATTTGTATTTCAATTATAGAAAAAATAAACATGCACCCAGAATTTTTAGAGAAGATCATAGAATGGGAATCAATTTTTTCAGAACAAGATTTCCTCTTAAATTCTGTCTCAGACCAGAAAACTCCATCAGAACTTAATTAGCATAACACTTCTTGCCTCAGAGCCTTGGGATGCCTCTAAGCTCAAAACCTGAGTGCTTAAGAAGCAATTGAAGACCAGGGAGCTTCTGTCCTGTACATACCTGCTATTCTGCAAGGATGTGAGATCCTTAGACCATCACTTTCCAGGTGTTTCTCTTTAATAAAATAGGTATCACTTCCAGCTCCCATTCCTGCCAGGTCTATTACGTATAATTTTTAGCGAATGTGATTCTCTTAAAACCAAACCTGAGTGCTGTGTTGTAAATAAAGCTCACTCTTCTCCTCAGCAGGACACAGTGAGATTATTTCTAATGAATTTATTTCTCCAAACTCTGTGTATCACCAAGGAGCTGCCTGGGTGGAAGAACTGAACACCCCTGCATTGTAATGATTCATACTTACCAGCCACTAACTTACACAATGAGGAAAGTAGTAATTGCTTGATGACATGTCAGGTGACCTTTGAGTTTTCTATATAAAAGAACTCAGAGTCCATAATGCATAACAAGGGAAAGTGACAATTTCAATATCACAGCTGGATCAGAGCAGCCTACTATTTAGGCTGTGATTTCCATTTGAACAGAGAGTACTTACGTTGGCTTTCTCATCTTGTCACAAATTTGACTGTGTTATTTGGACTTTTCAAAAAGTGTAAATATGCACTCCAGTAACTAATTTCAAGTAAATGATCCTTGCCTGGGATATTTTCAGTCTTTCTAGTCTCTGAACCCCTGCAGAGTCCTACACTCTGGAACTCGCAGTTAATGAGTACAAGCTTTTAAATATATTCTTAGAGATACAACTCAGTACGGTTCTGTAGTGACAATGACTAATCTAGAAGGTACTGGTACACAGAAGATGAGATTCTATTTGTTTATTTATTTATTTATTCATTCATTCATTTATGTATGTGCAGGACATTAGACCTACCACCCAACAGAGTCAAGGCAAGTGCTAAATCTGAGCTACAACCAACACATCTCACTTCATAGGAGGCTGTGGGCATTTTGGTTTGGTCTAGTTTCTTAATTCTTGGCAGGCTGTACTCACTATTCTTAGGGCTATAAACATGTTATAGCAAGAATATTTTATATGAAGCAACATTCTATTGCTTTAAATTTTGGAATAATAAATTTTATTTTTTCAGAGTAATAGAAAACCAGTGTATCTTCATGTCAAAGCATATTTTTAGATGCTTTTTCCAGTTTTTCTTGCAGTCAGAAAATACTTTGGCTTTTTTGTTTTGTTTTGTTTTTTGGTTTTTGTTTTATTTTGTTTTTTACCAGAAAATGTTGAAAACCCTACAAATATCTTGCGTTTTTCACCAATAGGTGTAGTGTTCTCTATAGAGCTGTATTTGTTATGCTAACGCTCTTTAAAAGAGTGATCATAAAATATTCAAAGATACAGTACAATCCTGTCAAAACAAAGAAAACAAATGACACTGATAAAATAATTGCCTTTCTGTTACACACGTGGGTAATCTTGATCACCAGTTTGAAGGGATTTAGATTCACTAGGGCATGTTTGTATGTCTCTGAGAGATTTTTCTAGATTATGTTAATAGGAAATGGAGCCATCATAAATAAAGTTAGTGCCATAATATTAGCAGGGGTACTGGACTGAATAAACTGGAAAACAGGAGAGATGAGTACACGCATTGTCTGCTCCTTGACTAGGAACCAGTGCATTGCCTGCCTCCATCTCCTGCCACTATGACTTCCCCACAGTGATGAAAACACTCACAGTGTCAAAATTAGCCTAGTCTTATATAACTTGTTTTTCTTGAGAATTTTATTACACCATTGCTAAAAGTAACTACTATAGTTACCAGGGCACAATGACTACATGTCTTGATGAGAAATGCAGATATATTGACAGACTTTGTAATATTTTCTATTTTAAAAGGAGACGTTTTCAAGTTGCAAGAAAAACTGAAACAGAAAGCATACAAGTTCATATTGGGAAAAAAACTCTGAATTGGGATTAATAAGTAGTGGTGGGATAGATCACTAGGTAGGGCAATCTCTGAATGACCTTTCCTTCATTCTCTGATCAACTTTTTGTCCCTGCATTTCCTTTAAACAGGAACAATTCTGGGATCAAAATTTTGAGATTGGTGGGTGGTCTCATCCCTCAACTGGAGGTCATGTCTATCTACTGGAGGTATTCTCTTCAGGTTCCATCTCCCCATTGATGAGCATTTCAGCTAATGTCATCCCCATTGGTTCCTGAGAACATTTCACATCCCTGGTGTCTGGGAATTTCTAATGGCTCCCCCATCCTCCATCCCTCACTGCTGCATATTTCTATTCATTCTCCTGGCCCTCTGGGCTTCTATCCTGTCTTCCCCCCCATACCTGATCCTGAACTCCTTTTTCCTCTCCGCCCTCTCCCCCCCACCCAGATTCTTCCCTCCCTCTGCCTCCTGTGATTATTTTGTTCCCTCTTTTAAATGGGATTGAAGCATCCTTATTTGGGACTTCCTTCATGTTAAACTTCATATGGTCTATGAGTTGTATCATGGGGATTCTGAACATTTTTGGCTAATATCAACTTATCTGTGGGTACATATCATAAAAAGTCGTATTGGGTCTGGGTTACCTCACTCAGAATGATATTTTCCAGTTTCATTCATTTGCCTGAAAAATTCATGATGTCCTAGTTTTTATTAGCAGAGTAGTAGTAGTCCATTGTATAAATGTACCACATTTTCTGTATCCATTCTTTGGTTGAGGGACATCTGGGTTGTTTCCAGCTTCTGGCTATTATAAGGCTGCTATGAACATAGTGGATCATGTATCCTTGTGTTATGGTGAGGCAGACATCAAACACCGATTTTATTGCTGATGCCAAGGTGTGCTTACAGATAGGAGCCTAGCGTGGCTGTCCTCTGAGAGGCTTTGCCAGAACCTAACTGAGGCAGATACTTAAAGCCAATCATTGGACTGAGCCTGGGGTCCTCTATGGAACAGTTGGGGTAAGGATTGAAGAAGCTGAAAGGGATTGCAACCCCATAGGAAGAACAACAGTATCAACTAACCAGACCCCTCAGAGCTCACAGGAACTAAGCCACCAACAAAAGAGTATGCATGGAGTAGTTCATGGGCCCCACTACAAATGGAGCAGGAGACTGCCTTGTCTGGCCTCAGTGGGAGGGGATGTGCTCGGTCCTGTGGAGGATTGATGTCCCAGAAAAGGGGGATGCTGGAGGGATGAGGTAGAAGTGAATGGGTTGGGGAGCATCCTCTTAGAGGCTAAGGGGAAGGGGGATGGGATGGAGTGTCCCTGGAGTGGAGACTAATAAGAGGAGAACATTTGAAATGTAAATAAATAAAATAATTAAGAAATAGTAATATCCTATTACTCTAAAATGGAAAGTTTATGATTCTGAAAATTAAAGAAATTAAATAAAGTTTTATGAAATATTAAGTAAAAAGAACAAAAAAATTCACAACTTAATGAGTACCAGTATTGAGTTTATACAGCTTTCTTCATAATTAATCATGGTTCAAATACAAACTTATTTCCAGCTACATGATACCCCATCTGAACCCGTGTCAAGTTGTGTAATAGGCACTTCCTTCTATTCAATACAAAGTTATTAATTACCACAGCAAGAACAATAATCCTTATGCCTAATGTGTATTGAACACTTAATTAAAACCACATTATTCAGAGGCTCAGGATGAGATCTTATGAATTTAAGCCAGGAAATGGTCTGTTTTCCAGAAATAAAACTAGACCAATAAAATTTCCCATGGATTTATACAGACTTATCCAAACCCAGGTGACCCATTAACCTTACTTTAGTGCTGAGGGAAAATTCATACGGTTGCTTTGTTAACAGGTAATTGACAACTGATTTATAAGAATACTTTATGGCCCTTTACATTCTAGAAAAAGCATCAACATGAATCCTTCTCCATCCTGTCTTTCTGCCTTGGCAAATACCTCTTACCACCAAAACCAATGTGGTTTCCATTCAGTCTCTCAGGCTAGAGATGCTTGCCCTTTGAAAAGTAACTTGAAAAGCCATTAGATTATTTTGACAAGGCTTAATAATTCACCTCAACATATCCTTCAAACCTGCTAAATAAGGGTAAGCTGGGAGTTCTGTGCTGCAATTCTTAACTCAAGCAATAGTGAAAAGTTAAACTAGAGACCCAGCAGTCTCATAGTCACCTGCTGGTTCTTGTGACAGCTGCTTCTGCCCCTTGACACTGAAGTGCACAGCATTGTCACCCAGCACCAGACAACCTGGAAGCTTTGAGTATATTAACTATTGTACTGCAGCATACATTGGTGTGGGGGTTTATCCTGTCATTCTGGTACCAGCAAGAAAAGCTAATAAGCCATGCTTCCAAAAAATGTTTATACAACTGTCAATCCAAGCTGGGTTTTGTGCACTGTTGTAAGTAGTTGCTTTTTCCAACATCAGGAATGACTTAGTTTTATAATTTTAGAATCAAATTAAAGTAAACTCTGGTTTGAGAGTCCAATGTATGAGAAAAGGAAGCTTTGTATTCTCACTTACAAAGAAGTTATATATCATAAACATATTTTTAAGTGGTGTGCCCAGATCTATCATCAAGATTCTCTTTTACAAGTGCCTAATAATCTATTATTCAAGCCAAAATGCTGTGGGCTTTATGATATCCACTTATTATTCAGACCAACTGTCTCATGACTATGTAACATCTCATATCCCACTCAGTGTCTCTAGCCTGAGAGAAGTTGGATGAATTTTTTTTCTCTCTCATTTGATTTATGAATTTCAAATAAATGAAGACTTAGCACTTTAAAAATGGCTATTATGGCCTGCTGACTGATTGATTAAAAACAGAGACTATTTAATGAGAAACTATGTTCTTAGTTGAAAACAATATCATATCCATAGACTCAGCAGGAAAAAGCATTTGTTCTTAAGCAGGAATATAAAACACTATTTGTTTTGTTCTCATGAGGCTCTCCTTTGACGGGCAGAAGAGTAAGGGGGAGAAAAGAGACAGAGGGGAAGGAAGAGAACGAGGAGCAGGAAGAGGAGCCTTTTCTTCTTAGCATCCCAAAGACACAATAAGGTAATTGAACTAAATAGAAAAAATACTTGGGTTAAAAATTATTTTTATAATATGAAAATGGAGCTTTTCCTAATTTAGTTTCAGAAGAAACATGATTCTAACTACTAAAACTGTAGTGTATTTACCTTTTATAGATTCCTTCCAATGAACAAGATAGTGAAGATTATGCTTTTCATAAATACTCTAAGATACATGGTATCTATACCCTTTGCAGGCAAGAGTTTACAGATAGATACCAAGGGATTCTGTGATGATACATTACATTAATTCACTAACCTCTCACTTGCTTGGTCTCTGAGAGGTCAACTCTTTAAAGCTGACACATAGAAGGAAAGTGATACATTGGATTAATTCTATGCCCCCCCCCACACTTCCATTTTCAGTCTCATATGTTTTATGTTTATGTTTATGGCATTTGTCTCCATTACACCAAGTATTTGATTTGTCAGCTCATCTGGGCAAATACCATTCACACCAAGGCATGCTTAGAGAACAGATCCTACGTCCAATTCTATAGATGGCAAAAGGCTCTTACCTTTCAATTCCCCAGTGTTTTACCTCCTCATGATCTACTTTGTATTTTATAGTTATAGTTTACCACATACTCTCCACTAATGAATCATCTATCTGCCTGTGTACTAATCACCTATCCAGATCTATTAGTCATCCTACTTACAGATATATTTCAGAGAGTTCAAGATTCTATGCTCATTTCCTCTGAAACAATGATTTTAATGCTACTGTTTCCTAAATTTGTAATTAAAAAATTTCTTCCTTTTTGCAGTGACATACATAGAACATAAGTTTATTAAAAAGAACAAAAAGAGAGGAGAAAAATTGGAACTGTATAAGCCTATGTCACTAGCTTTCTGAGACAGTTTATAACCATATATAAAGTAATACATATTTATAGTTTGTGAAAGCATTGTCACATATACTATTTCCTGTAATCCTAATAACAAAATGAGACAAAGCAATTATCAACCTGCATGTGGAATGAGCATTTTAGAGACTGAGCCTTTCATAGATTAAGTTATTTATTAAAGGTCATACAACTAGGAAATGGCAAACTTGGGGTTGCAATAAGATTTAACGAATGTGCATTACTCTACTACACAGTTCTGTGAAAGTTAGAGTAATTGTGGCCTAAGAATCATAAAATATAGATAGCATCAGTAAGAGCAGGCAATATATACTGCAGCTATGATCTATGGAGCCATTCCAACACAGTAAAACAAGCAGTGAGTATCTATATGAAATATGTATATGTTTGCCCCTAAAAAGCGTAAAGAGAAACCTTTTAAAGTAACTGGACCAAGTACTAGGTCTAATGTTCCCTATGGTTATCAGGTCATGAAATTCATACAAAAGTCACATATTATGTGTTTGTCTCTGTATAGATCACAATCTTCACAAGAGGAGCAACATTAATTCTCCCAAATAGAGACATCAAGAAGGAAAACAAGTCAACCTTTTTATTCTAGATGTTGTCCAACATTGGCTCTTCATCATTTAGGTTACCCAGCACTGTATGTAACAGAAGTCTCTGATTCATGCGATACACAATATTGATAAACAAGCTTATAATTTAAGTACCCATTCTCAATAGTGTGTGTGTGCAGTGCCCAACACACATTAACACCACAATTCCTTTACAGTAAGCACTCTGAAAGAAATGCCTTTAAGTAGTTAAATAATAGTCTCTGTAGGCACAGGACCACCAGGAAAGAATACTTTGCTGACAGATTATTGCAAGAAAATGAAATTAAAAGTTGTGACTGAATGTGGGTAGGGGCAGCAGGAATTGACTATGAAGAGACTCATCAGAAGCAGTAGTACAATGTGTTAGGAAGGTGTTGCAGCCAGAGGATCCACTTTCCTTACCCTAGCTACAGCCTAGCTTTTTGTGATCCGTTTGAAGCCCCCAAATTTCTTTCAATATTGTTGTTTAAAACTTTTGAGACTATATGAATAAACTGGGGTGTGTGTGTGTGTGTGTGTGTGTGTGTGTGTGTGTGTGTAAGTGGAATAAGGACAAGACTTATGCTGTAAATATTCTGAAGATACATTCTCGTGAGAACAAATGATGGCACTGGTAAGTTTAAAGCAGTAGTGATGAAAGAAGTTGTTAGTGATTTCTATAAAGTATAGCATGGCAGCCATTCATCAACCTCAGATAAGAGACTAAATGAGCTATCATTTGATCAGATCTATGGACTACTCAGTAACTAGAACTATGTCTTTGGAGCATCTATAATTTAAGTGGTTAATAGTCCATTTAATATTTTAAAGTAATCTTTAAAAAAGTAATTTGGCTTTGCTCACAATGTTATACTGACCTTGGATTATTTTGCTTTGTATTGCTTTGTGTTTTTGTTCGGCTATACAAGCATACTGGCCACTACCTCAATGTTCAAATTAATTAATGCTTACCTCTGCTAACAAAGGTAAAGAATGACTCATGCCATGACTGCGTTTGGAAAATGGGAACAGTGGGTAACAGGCATGTTTGGCAGCAAAGTTATCCATCCGCTCAGACTAACTGCTTCAGATAAATGGGCTCTGAAACGGGTAGTGATAAGACTTCCTGTCATTAGATGGCCTATTGAATTCCTTATCTTTGGTATATGTTTAATGTAAAAGGAAGTCTCTGAAGACTTTGCCAGGGGACAGAGCAGTGTCTGAAACACAGCTCCAACTGTTCCCATAGTAGGCAGACTAACTTTATGAGTTAATAGTCATACTTCAGTGTATACAATATTTGGGGAAAGACATGTCATCTACTATCAAGTTTACTTAGACAAAATACAAATGAATTAATGAAGAATTACAGATACCTCATACTCTGTTTTTATGTAGGATTCAAATTAAACAAAAGACTAAAGTTAAGATGGTATATAGTTATTATCAATAGACCCAAGTGGAGTTAAAAATGGGAAATGAAGAATATCTGAATCAACCCTGGGAAACTCTCATTACAATCTTCTTCCATTAAATTAAAATGTGATGTTCATAAAGGCTGGCGTGGATAGTGTTTTAAAGGCATTTTCTGTGAAAAATTATGTTATTCTCAGTTTATAGTCTTGATAACTAAAAAAGGGACCATGCATTGTTCACCTTTTGAGCAGTTCTGTGGTTATTTCTATTTCACATCTTCCCAGAGGTCAAAAGCAAAATCTAAATTAGGACACCTCCCAAAGACAAACAGCATGGGGCATGTTCAATATCAGCTTATTCAGGACATACCAAAGGCATGCTCTAAAATATATCCTATGACTAAGCCTTGAGTAGAGACTTTAAAACCATCCTCTGTGTACAGATCTCTTTATTTAATATTTTGTAGAAGCTGAAAACTGTGGAGCAGAGAGAATCATCTTTCTTTTAATTCAACACAATGATGCCATGACAACCAGTTGAAATGTGAAAGACTGTCAAATCAACAATTGGTTTTTTTTTTTTTTGACTCCTTGATGGCAAATGACGAGATTGACTTGTTTTTTCACTACAAATTTGTTCTGCTGTTGAAGCACGTAGCTACAAGCTTTTTAGTAAACATGCACTTTACTTCTTTCATAGGGTACACACTGATTGCAATATTTTATCTCATTTTATCCTAACTTCCATATAACCTGGAAAGAAAATATTATATGTATTTTATAGTAGAACAAATATTATATATGTATTCAAATGTCATCATAAAATTTTTGGTAAATAGTATTCAACATGATTGTTTTTCATCAAGGGTTGAGTCTCCCATTACCTGCTTATCCACTTAAATAGTGTAGGACCTGAAAACACACTATTTTTACATTGGAAACTCTGGTTTGCCTCATTGAGTTTTATGACAATAGGCTTGACCTAACATGTAATTTACTTCTAACACATTAACTATACTAAAATTTCTCTAGTAACACAATAAAGATATCAAAGCTTGCAAAAGAATTTGCAAGCTTTTTTTTTTTTTGATGAAGTATATTTAGGAGAAGGAATTATAGTTTATATTACTTAAGAGACTTCTTGAGCACTTTATTAAATATGTTTTTAATTTAATGGCATTTCCTAAAATCCTCACTATGGAGCTCTCCTTCACATACATCAACAGGTTTCCACATTCTCTTGGATGAACAGATGGCAAATAGAAAGGAAAGCCTTGCTTAACACTAATTGTTAATTTAATCTAATTTAATCACTAGAAAGAACATTCCTAAAACAAGTATGATTAACTAAAAAAAAAACATTTTCTTAAATTCTGGCTTTTGTTTATACAATGGGAAGGTTTTTTTTTCTACTTTATTTACATTTCAAATGTTTTACATTTCAAAGGTTCCCCTTCCTATTCCCTCCCCCTTCCCCTGCCTCTATGGGGGTATTCCCCCAACCACCCACCCACCCACAATCGTCTTCCCTCCTTGGCCTTCTCATGCTCGGTCATTTTGTCATGGATATAGAAACTGATGATTTATTCACTCCATCTATCGACACACATTTTTAGTGTTAGCTGTCTGGGGAAGAAAATAGATTCAAAGACCTTCATGGAATGTGCTGACTAATATTTGACATATATGTGGGCTAAATAATGTGATAAAGATTATAGCTCTCCACCATTGATAGCTTCTGGCAGCGGTGCAGGTGGGAAAGACTCGGAATTCTTTATGGGGCCAGCCATTATGACGACGCTGCAGTGAATATATGAGCAACATAAATTATATTTGTTTCTTCTTCCTCTTCTTTTTCTCTTCCTCCTCCTCCTCTTCCTCCTGCTGCTCTTCCTCTTGCTCATCCCCCTCATCCTACTCCTCCTCCTACTTTGTCTTTTTGTAGGTCACAAGACAAACATGATCAGCATGCATGATGTGAAATTCTCAAGTTATCAATAAAAAATCATGACACTCCTGAAAACTGCTTCCTTAGAGCCCCCTGACCAACTTGTAGACAGCTGCTCCGAAGAGTTTCCTTCATCCCACTAACTGCTTTCTTCCTCAGGGAATTGATGAGTCTTCTTCCTTTCTGAGCTTCATGATTGGTGTATTTTTAGCTAGCATCCTGAACCAAGAACCTCTTTCCCCCCTCTAGAGCAGTGGTTTTCAGTTTGTGGGTTACAACCCCTTAGGGGGGTCATATATCCAATATCCTCCATATCATATATTTACATCATGATTTGGAACAGTGGCAACATTATAATTATGACATAGTAAATGAAATAGTTTTGTGGTTGGGGTCACCACAACATGAGGAACTGTGTTAAGGGTTACAGCATTTGAAAGATTGAGAACCACTGCATCAGAGGAATGTTTCACATTGGTGGAAATAGTTAACGATGCTTACAATAGTGTATCCCTTCTTCCATCCTTTCCACTGTTATTGTCCTATATTTAACAATGCTTTGTAGGTGTTGGAGTGGTGTAGTATTGATGTCTGATTATTTTCTCCCATTTAGGGCCAAGCATTGGGTCACAATGCCACAGCATCACTAATATAACACTAACTAATATCAAGAATTTGGTCAGTTATAAGTTTTTGCACAAACTGATGTACATTGTAGGACAATGAAGAAAATATCCCTTTAAGACCAAGCCTGAAACTGCCAGTAATCAAATACAAACGTTTTAAAGCAACTTCAAAGGCATATTATATCAATTTAGCAAAGTGCTAACACTAGTTTCCAACACTAGGCTATGACTTTTTGAGCTACAGGTCTTTTCTTTGGCTTTATGGTATCAAATAGGAGTTCCTTCATTCAAAGTAAGCCTTAAGTCCAATTGGTAAGCAGCTGTTTGTTTCTACAGTTCGTGACACTATTCCACAAATAAGTACAACTTCTCTGACATGATAGTAGTTAGAACACTGGGTCTATGGCCAAACAAGAAAAGTAAAATGCAACTCTCCATTGACAGTTTATATAGCACCTTCCAGCACTGAGAAAGCCAATCAATTGGAATAGAGTTTCCAGCTCACTTTCAGATTGATTTCTCCATGTTCTTCAACTAGAACATGCAATAGGGTATCAGTAGCAATAACTATTAGCATACAACTGATAACAACATTAATGGTCTGTGTTAGTTTTTAGAACCATATGGGCTTCCCTGGCCAAGAAATTATAAGATGTTATCTTACATTCCCCAAGATATTATTCAATAGTTTTATAGCTTCTCAGTTTATTTCATTCTAATAAAAATCATCTTCATTAAAACACTTCAACTACTGCTACTACTGTGCTTGCTAAAACTTTCTAAACTTGCAAAATAGTCAAGTGCTGTTGTACATAATAAAATCATTTTTTTTTTTTTACAGAGGATGGGCAGTCTCTCATGAAATCCACCACAATCCATCTCAAGTATGACATTTTGATTTTGGTATTCAGCCATTTAAACAATAATTAACAAGGTTCAACACAGAATCAACAGATCTCACCATTCCTATAAATTTATGTATCCAAAGAGCAATGCTCATTTTTGTCAAGATGGATGATAGGCATTACTCTCAAGCCAGACAATTCCTCATTCACTTCTGTATAGCCACTGTGCATTCTCCAATCACTGAGAAGCTTAGTATTATAGGCGCACCTTGCTTAGTCTAGCCTAGGACAGATGGAGACTACTTTTACGCTGTGCCTGTGTAGGTAGGCTGAGTTTGATAGGATCATGAAGTTTGCTGTAGTTGTTGGCTGTCAACCCATTGGCAATGTCTGACTTCCAAAATGATTTGGTCAAAGACAAAAATAGCTAACCTCAGTAGACTCTCTTGTAGGAGATAAATATACATAGCACACTCTGTGACACAATAGTTTATGTCTTGTACAAGTTTAATTTTCCTACATGCATTTCACTATTATTTATACCATGTTAAACTGTGTGGCTAAGGCCTATAATCTTCCATAGACTCAGAAGCCACAAAATTGGCTTTCTTTTATGGATAGTAGTTTGGTATTTTTGTGAGATTCCTAAGATTGGGAATGGAGATGTCTCTGACTTTTTTGCCTGTCCTTGCAATTCTTTTCTTTCTACTGGGTTGCCTTGCCCATGAGGGTTTGTGCCTAGTCTTATTGTAAATTGTTATGACATTTTTGATTGAGATCTCTGGAAGTCCTGCTCTTTTCTAAAGGGTAATGGAGGAGGAGTGGATTTAGGTAAGATGGGAGGTGGAGAGGAGAACTGAGTAGAGTGGAAGGATGGGAAACTGTGGTTGAGACATATTGTATGAAAGAAGAATTTAACAAATTAGCTGGTAGGGAAGAAGGTTCCATATAAATTTTATGTTGATTTCTTTAAATCGTGCAAACAAAGTGTTTGTCTTCAGCAACAGAGTCATAACTTCAAATACTAGTGGCTAATCAAAAGCAATAGTAATTGCTTATATTATTTTAGGGACCTCAAAAGCCTTTTTAATAAACATGTCATTGGGAACTATTTCACATTCAACAATAAGATTTTCATTTAATAACCTGTGGCTTCTAGGTGCAGTATTATCCATTCATGTAGGATGTCTTCATTTAAACTTCCTTTTAAACTATAATGTAATTAATTACAAACTATTTGTTTTTCCTATGGCTCTGTCATATATTCTTAGCTTTGGTTAGCACTTCCCCACACCTTCTATTTTCATTCCTTTACCCCATTCTACCCTTAATATTCCTACACTCAATATTCCCTAATATTTTCATTGGTGTTTGTATCATATCATATCATATCATATCATCTATTCTGTCCTTTCTGAATCACTCTTTCATGGTCCATGCTGATTGCCTACTTGCTTTGTATCTGAAGCTAATTTTAAACTCCTGTTTTCCTGGGTCCTCCTGAATGGTAGAATTATAACATGTACCACCATGTCTATCCCCTGCTTGTTTCTTTGCTTACAATTTTATATCTGCCTCCATGATTTTCTCACTCTTTCTTGTCCAGTTAGCTATCCCCTCTGCATATGGATGCATCTCCTATTCTCATTTATAATGTACTTTATTTGAGTGCCAAAACTTAAAATTGTAAATTTTATGCAACATTTAAATGTCTATCCCTCCTTTCTACACTAGCTATATCATAAAGTATTTGAGGACAAAGATTATATCCTACAATTTTAGATCATGAACGTAGAGTGAACAAAGCAGGCAATGCTGTGAAAAATCTATAAATATTATGACTGAGGGCAAGAGATAGATGAAAAGCGTTTCTGAATCAGCAGGGAGTCTTTTGCAAACCTAACCTACACATCTGTGCTTCTGGAAATAAGTCCAGAACAGTGAACCTCTATATGCAGTTTCCATAATTTAGGCATCATTTTAATCTGGGATGCTGTAATACAGACTCTTAGACCATCCCCGACCCTCCAACCAGGACTTCATAGAAAGGACTTGGGATGCAAGTTATACCAAGGCAGACAGTCAAGTGATTCAGATCTTGAAACTAAAAGACAATCCTATTAGAAATGTTGCTCTGAAGATAATGAATGAGACTAGATGCCCTGGGACTAAGACACTAAGGAAAAGAAACAGGCTCTAGCCAGATAATCTCCAGCTTCCTGTAAAGCATGGTCTAGAATGTTGAATTTTAGTTCACTCTAGCTATAAAATCTCTTACTCCTTACTTAACATTAAGTTTCATCATGTTTCCTATCTATATTTTTACTTTCCAATAGACATTCATCTAATATTTAGAATGTTATATTAAATCTTTCATAGACTCTGTATTCTAGATTAAAAAAATAATAAACTTCATACCTAGTAGCTCTATGAGAGAAAACTCGTTTATGGTGTGTGTGTAACAGACTATGGTTTAAGGCAGCGGGAACTTGCCTATAGTTAAAGATTATGTAGGTAACAGAGTTGAACATCAGCACCGTGCAGTGCAGCTCAAGACTCTAGTCTTAACTGCTATACACCCTGCACAGTGCATTTTATCATAAACTTTTTGTGTTTAATTCACTGAATTATATTTCTAGTTTTCATCATGCTCAATGTCTGCTATATGTCTGCAATATCTACTATATACCAGATTCCATGCTGCATAGTAAAAATGCACAGTAGAAGAAGACTTCTGAGGTTTGAAAAAACCTACATTATAATAGAGAACTCATAAAATATGTACAAAACCCAACACATGGATAGATATTACAATGAAGACAAGAATAATATTCTATAGAGAACACAGGAAGAAAATTGATTTTAGAACCCCAGAGAAAATGTTGTTTCAGCTAAGGTCAGAAGTTGGAAGAAGTCACCATGATAGATTGTGCACCACTGCACAAGTGTGGTTAGAAGAACTGACCATGAGACAGCAGTCAAAGAAAATGCATACACACAGAAGAGTCAAGAAGGATGTATGTACTTCATCAGCGTGAAATACTTCATTGTCTTGTGAGTGAAAGTGAATTATAACAGATGAATGAAATGTAACTCTTGACAAGCCTCATTTTTATTTCTTTCTTTGAACAATTGTCTTTAGGGAATTGACTCATCCCCAATCACGCTCTTTATCAGTTTAGCCTGCAGTTTTCCTGATCTTAGGAATCAAATCCTAGAGGTTCGTCAAGCTCATCCAGACATTTGCTCCAATAACTAGCTTAACAAAGGCATTACTTTTTTTAAAAGCATTTGGAACACGAAAATGATCATAATCATCAAATAACAAAAATAGCCAAGATGATCTGAAACTTTGTATGTAAGCGTATCTGATAAAAGAAAACCCAATGTGGAAAACTTGAATGTTTTTTTTTCAGTTGTTTAAACTTCTAATTTATTTTAAGGGAGCTTCATTTTCAATCTTCATTAACCAGCACAGAGCAATAAAGATGTATAACTTTATTAATAAAACAAAATTATTATGTGTTATTTATACAGGACAGTAATAAAATGTGACCAAGAAGATTAAGCATTCTAGCATGCTGTAATTTATGTCAAAGTAATGCCCTAAATTCAGACTCTAAAGCCAAACAAAGAAGTAGTAAAAATATTCAAGGATCAAACAGGAATGACGAAGTAAAAGTCAAACTTTACTTAGAATGTTGAAATTCTTTAACTGATTAGGATGATCACTTCAGAAATCCAACCTATAAAGAATAAGAATGGTTAAAATGGCTCCATCTCTCTGCTTGCTCTTTGACCTCTCCATATTTAATTAATGTCATTTGAATAGCATCATTAGTAAGAGCAAGTGAGATGAGGTGCTTCAAATGTCCAAAGAGCACTTTGGAATGTCTTGCCTAATGCTGACCCTCTGAACCACTAGCAATTGACAACACAAAGAAAACCTTTATATGGTTAGACTTATCCAGTTCTTATTTCCAAAGGGAAGAATCATGGAAACAAGAACATGATTTTTAAAACCAAAAAACTAGAGTTGGCAGCAAGTTAAAGCTTAATTCCTACCACATTCATCTCTACTGAAACGATGGTCTTCTCTAAAATAAATGTTTTAGAACAAATGAGAACTCTTGTTCATAGCAATGTTTTTGACTCTGTGGGGCAGTGATCTGGCAGGCAGTCTGGCACACAGGTTGAGCACAGGCAAAGTCTGGGAGACCCCTCGAAGTAATTCACAAGGGACCGGAAATGTTATGCCAAAGCTCCCGGGAGAGTTTTTGGCTCCAGCCAAGGTCACATATCACACCCTGGTAGAGGTGTGGCCATGCAGCCCCAAGACATCCCCATGTTAGAGAGACACCTAGAGACATAGCCACACCCCTTCCCAGTTACTGTATCTGCCTTGCCTCTCTGCGAGAGGCGGGAGGTACAGTTCCATCCACACCACTTTCCACATGATGAAAATAAATGCCTTAGAATTATGGACTGTCTCTTCATCTGGACCCAGCTTGGAAAGTGAGGGATCCGGCCCTCGATTAATGAGCCGCAGCTAATCTCTCGCAGTGGAAACCCCAGAGCTCCTAGATGGTACCCATTCACCCAAGTCTAAGCAGCTAGCCTGGCGCCCAAAGCCACAAAGACCAGGTCCCGGGGAACCCAAGCTGTGCTCCTGCTAAACCATCTGCGCCACCCTGCTACGACTATGGTGCCCCAGGCTAGAGAATTCACAGAGACGGCTGTCAAATTCCCATGGAATTAACCCTTCCCCCACCCACAGGCAGGGCCTGTAGAGGCTTTCCACAGCCCCCAACCTGCCCTTAGGACAGTGTGGGAAAATGTGTGGCCACTTCCCATGTGTCCTGCCCCACCCAGAGCCGCGGTGCCCTGGAACAGACATGTGGGGCTTCGTTCCACAACGCCGGGATTCTTTCCAACATGACTCTAGATTTGTAAGAGTGCATTAAGACTATAAATTTCAATCAGGAGTCCACTAAGAAGTTTGTAGCAATATATAAGGGGGTGGAAGGGAAACAAGATAGACAAATCCATTTTATCACCCTGGAAAATCAGTTAATATCATTAAATAATAATAGATTAATGCTTGCTTCTATTTTGTTTTTCTTTTAAGAGGATTTGTTATTAACTTAAACTCATTGAGAATATGAGCCTAAAAAGTGGGATCCTTCATAGGCTGTTACATATGACTGTTATTAACATGACTGTTAAGTTCTCTAGTTTTGTGTTATTAAAATCTAGCACAGGATATAGTGGTGTCAAAATCTTCACATTTGTTTATTTTAAGAGAACTGGAATTTGCAAGGGTTTTCAGAGATTCCATTTATTTTTTAGTGCACATCTATACAGAAACATATATCATTGGCTAACCCAAATTAATTTTCTAAACCATATATTTTCATTTGTGTTTTTCTTAAAATGTATGACTTCACTGAAATTCAGAAAGTGATTATCCTGAAAACTAATACTTTGACGTATCAAGCCCTCCAGAATCTCAGGAATATGTTATCGTTGACATTCCTTCCTTTATCCCCCACTATCAACACAATTGCCTTTGATTCATTATCAGATGAATAAAAATTTTCTTCCAAAAGAAAAAAAGTATAATGTTTTCAATGTATTTTCTAAGTATCACAACATTTAACTTTGAAGGTTGGTATCTTGTCTGTTTGTTGTGCTGTTTATTGTTAAATCAGTTTATCTTTCTTCTGACAATCCTTTCCAGGAGACTTTATTTCCAATCAATTTGAAAAAGAGTTTGGGGAAAAAAGAGACAAAAAGAAAAGATGAGGGGATGGGAGGAGAGGGGAAGGGAAGAGAGGGAAGGAAAGAGAAGAGAGGGGAGGGGGGAGAGAAAAGGAGAGGAAAGGGAAGAAAGGGAGGGGAGGGGAGGGCAGCGGAGGGGAGGGGGGAGGGGAGGGGAGGAGAGGAGAGAAGAGGAGAGGAGAGGAGAGGAGAGGAGAGGAGAGGAGAACTGGTAATGTCTTAACAACTATATGTCTTTCTGTAGTGAGGAGGTCACAACCTGAAACAATAAATGATCTGAACCTCTGTGCATATCTACAGACACATTACGTACTCTACACATTGTCACATGCCACTGGCTCATCAAATTTATTTTAATTTCCTGACCCACTTTTTCACATGTATTTGCTTTTGAATATGTGACTTCACCAGAATTCAGAAAATGGCTTCCAGAACTTCAAAGGAGAAATCCAGAGTTTTTCTGTTTTATACTTTGTGTCACATGCAACACAAGATTGGTTAAAGAAAAAGCAAGGAAGCCACTATGAATGTACACACATTTCTTCATTCATTAGTGGAGAGACACTATGTTTCCATTAGGTAGAATCATAAATACTGCTCCAAGATATCTGGGAGCACAATATCTATGATATACTCATTTATGCTCCTTCAAAAGTGTACCATTAATACTATTAGTGGCTCTTGTGGTATATAGTTTTAATATGTTTTCCACAAAGTCCATAAAAACTAATGTGTATGCTCACCACCAGTAGACAAGGTTCTCTGTTTCTCTGTATCCTTACAGCACCCTTTACCTTTCGTTTGACTGATAAAATTCATTCTTCATGGGAGGAGACAACGTTTTAATGAGACTCTGACCAACATTCTCCTTATGATTAGTAAAACTGCATATACTTTATTGTTTTGTGGATCGTGTGTATATTTTGTCCATTTTTCACTTGGTCTCTAAGTTTTAGAATTCTGTACATATTCTGAATAATAATACATTGTCATATATATATATATATATATATAAAACATAATATCTTATCTCATCCCATTGGAAGCTCTGTTCTCTGTTGATCATTCCTCTCAATGTGTAGAGACTTTGTTTTATGTAGTCACACTTGTCTACTTTTGCATTTACGTGATGTGATCTTAGAGCAGCACTTCTCTAACTGTGCTTTTCGACCCCTTTGGGGGATTGCATATCAGATATCCTGCATGTTAGCTATTCACATTCCATAGCAACAGAAAAATTACAGTTACAAAGTAGCAACAAAATAATTTTATGGTTGGTAGTCAGTAAAACATGAGGGACGGCATTAAAGGTTAACAATATTAATAAGGTTGAGTACCACTGTGTTAGAGTCTTGCCTTAAAAATCCAGAATCCTTGCCAATATTAATGCCCTGAAGCATTTTTCTTATCTTTTAAAAGCTTCATAGCTCAAGGTCTTACATTTAATTCTTTAAAATATTTTCAGGTAATCTTTACAACTACAGAAAATAGGTTGAACTTTAGCTTCATTGTTCTGCATTTGAATATCCAACATTCTTAACACCTTATATTGCATAATCTTAGCACATTTGTGGAAAAGTGAGTTGACTAGAGATTTGCAAGTGTGTTTGTAGGAATATTGTAATTCTAAAAGAGATACATTCAACTTTTCATATTGTTCAAAAAATATGAAAATTAAGTTTAAGACTGAGACAACAAAACCTATTTCTTATTATTTCCTTTCATAATCCTTAAAAATCTATTAGGAAAAAACAAACTATAATTTGTAATATAAAAACATTATGTCTGTATAGAAATCTAGATATACATAAAAACCCTGCTCCTTACAAAGTATCTAATCATAGGAGCATGGCATGTGATTGTATGGAGCTTGGATCACCTAACCTCAGTATGAGGATATGATTTATTTCCACAGTGATTTATGGCACAAACAAGTCAGTGTATAAATAGACCTAAGGGGTATGGTTTAAGATACTCTCGAAATAATTATGGGATACATTTCCAAAAAACCTCTACGAAATGTTGAACTATCTGTTTTGGCAAAATAAATATGTGTAACTTTTGCAAAAAAAAAATGTGATTATAGTCATCCATTTACAAAAATTATTGTTGAAAAGATATATATTTCATGATAACCATTTTAATCTAACATGGACACATTAACTCTCAAACCGGGGGGAAATCCTCATTCTTTTGGTTTTTTTTAAGCAGCGTTTCTGTATGATATATTTAATAGAATGGGACTAAGCAATGAAAGGGTGCAATATTTTGAAAACTTTGTTGACAGTTTGCAATTGATGTGGAGTGTCCCTCAAGAAAGGAGAGATCAGGCTCTGGAAATCAATAGAATAAACTGGTTGAAGCATGAGATTTCCCTTAGATCAACCAAACACTGATTTATATTGGTACTGGAAGAAACATTATTATTCTCAATACAAAAATGCCACCTGGTATCTTGAGTCATCATTCTTCTCTGCAAGTGATCCTTTACACTTGTTAAGTGTGTGTAGACATGTATAATGTATGTGTAGGCAAGTGATAAGGCTCACCAATGAGCTTTGGCACCACCACAATGGTGGGAAGAAAACACTATTGCCCAAGCATTGCTGTGGAGAACATGTGCTTGAATGCTTTAAGTAATAAACCATATATTCACTTGAGAAATGGGTCATTACTGACTCACTCAAAAAATAGTGAGTTTTTATATTTTTTTTGTTTATTTATTTATTTTTGTATATAGCAGGGCAAGGCCTTACTGTGTAGTTTAGATTAGTCTATAATGTGAGATTCTGCTGTGTTGAGATTGCAGCTTAAGAAGTTGCCCCCAGCAAATCTCAGCTTCTTGAACCAAAATGCTCTCATTTCCTCAAGGGGAGACACTTTCGCAGTCATTTCAGTGTCTCTGAAAACTGATCCCTTCTTCAGCCTTAGAACGAACAGCAGCTGCTCCCTGCCCTTTTAGTCATGGAAAAGAGATAAAGAAAAGTGGCCCCAGCAGCCATAACAGCTGTCACTACCAGAAGGAGGACCTGGAGAATTAAACATAGGATAAATAGTGTTAGCACTGCAATAATGATACAGAGAATTAATAATGCACCAGACAACTTCCTCAAGAGTGCCCCAGCCTTCCATCAAAAGCTACTGAGAATTCATTCTACTAAGTATTTCAGTTGACAAACTGGTATGCTTAACTATGCATTCTTTGCTCTGTTTCATATGATTTCATGGCATTACATAGCAGAGGCTCACTTAGCAAAGGGCTAACTAGGCATATATGAAAAGATTTCTGTCCCTTTGCAGTGAGGTTTTGAAAGGGCAACCACACAGTGATAATTCTGGGTTTGATGGTGACCTGGTAGAAGCTGTATAGGGGAAAGTCATGAAATCTTTTTATCCACACTCTAGTTGACCCTGCCATTTTCATTGTTGAAACAAGATGCCAGAACATGTTGCACAGCTTCAGATCCAAGAAAGCATCTTGATTTTACATCCTGGTGAATTTATTTTAAAACGCTTGGCTAACTTTGATGACTTGAATTTCTATGTTACATTGTGTTATTAATGCTTCCGTTCTGTTTATGGTGATCACTTTGTAAGTCAGATTTTATAAAAAAGTCCTTGTATTTGTTCTCTTGAATTTTTTCTTTACATTGCACTTCTTAAATATGTTCAAAAATTTTATAACACCCACACTTACAGTACGTTAAAAGATTATCCAGAAAAATTGTGGGAAATCTATAGATGACTAAAGCAGCAAATCTTGTTAAAGTATAACTTGGGGATTTTGCTGTTAAGCAAATAAAGAACAAAAATAGCCATGTATTTAAGTGCAGGTAAGTGAATGTGGTGCTGTTCTTAATCAGTTAGTTTAGAGTGAGAATGAATTTAAACAAAATGCAACAAATTTCACAGAAAAAAAAAATGAGTGCTATAGAATTCAAATACGATTACCCAAAAGATAGGCATCTAATAATCTATTTTGGATGAAACATCTTTTTTCTCATTAAAACTGTTTTATTTAACTTTTAGAGATTATTATATAATTACATCACATCACTTCCCTTTCCATTTCCTCCCTCCACACACCCAGTACAGCTTTCCTAGCTCTCTTACAAATTCACAGCTTTTCTAAAGTAATTGCGCGTACACACACACACACACACACACACACACACACGCCACCTAAAGTATGTACTGCTCTGTCTGTATAATGTCAATTGTATGTATGTTTTCAGGTCTGACCATTTGGTATTGTACAATCAATTGATGTGATCTTCCCTGGAGAAGCTATTTATTTATTCTCCACATTCTTTAGTTATCTGTAGTTCTCTGTGTAATTTTGAAGCTGCTTGTGCTTTTTCCTGTCCACTTTGGCATATTTACTTTCTTTTTTCAGCTCATTCTTAGGTAGTCATGTTGGTGAGACTTTATGAGTTTAACTTAACATTCCTTAGAGACCCAATCTTGTTTCTCTGGCTTTTACATTCTTTCTGTTTCTTCTTTCCCAGTGACCCCTAGCTATTGTGGGACTTGTATTACACATTTATCCTTTGGGATTGGGATGAACAGCTCTGCATTTTGACTCTTGCGATTTTCTAAAATGGTCTAGGTATATTGCAAAGAGAAGTGTATTTGATGAAGGGTGATAAAAACTTTTATCTATCTGTGGGAATATGGACACAAATTTAGAGTGTGTTTAGGGATTGTGCTGGCTTGATAAGGAGGTGGTTGTATGTTCTTGTCTAAGATATATGACTTCCCTTGCCCTGGGTTGTAGAATAATTTTCCAGTACCAGGCATGATTTCTCACTGGTTGAGCCACTTGTTGAGCCTTAAGATCAATTAGAAAGCTGTTGGTTACTGAAAAGGAATTCACACCACTAGAGCACTTATGGTTATCATGCCGTGTTGGTTGTTATTTGGATACACAGAGATACTTCTTTTTGAAAATATTAATTCCATAAATGTTTCATCTTGACAAATACTTTCTAGTTAATTTTGACACTATGGATCTTTTTAATTTAAGTCATTTACCAAAGGCAAAGAGAGCATCCCAATGAGTTTACAGCATCATAACTTTTTACATATAAGGAAATATTTCTTTTGGTACAGATAAATAAAAATACTTATAGCAAAATATGAGGTAATTTAGTATGAATAAAAACTAGAAAAATATCTGATTAACCTAGGCTTACATATATATAATTAATTAAAAATAGCATCCCAATATATAGTGGAAATGAAAAATAAGAGCAAGTAACACTACTAAACAGATATCTTTCATTGTATTATTCATGCTTTAATGCTTGCTAAAATAGAATGGATTTATAATATTACTTATGTGCTCACTTCAGCAGTACGAATACTAAAATCAGAGTCATACAGAGAAGATTAAAATGGCTTCTGTGCAAAGATGACACACAAATTCATGAAGCAGTCTATATTTTTAGAAGAAAACATAAATTTAACAGGAATTAGCAAAACCACAAAAAAAAAAAAATACTTAAGATCCCTCTACTGAGTCTACCTTTTCAACTTGTTCTAAGAGACACAAAAGAGAAAGGGGAGATAGAGAGGATGAAAAGACCGAAAAGAAAGCAAAACAAATATAGCCAAGACCAACATTAAAGCTGAGTTAAACGAAGAGGTGGGGGGGGAGGCTGGAGGAGAGGAAGGACAGGTAGTAGAAGAGGAGACATCGATAGAGAAGGAACTAAAAAGACGCACATTAAGGAAGAGCTAGACACAGGCACAGCAAGGTTTTAATTCAGAGAAAAAGAAAAAGGAGAAAGATAGACAGACACTGAGGACTAAGGGAAGGGAACTATAATTCTGTCAGCTGAACACATTATGCTTAAAATTCACTGGGGGCATACCAAATACCCTGTAAAATAATCAAGGGAGTTAAAACCAACCACCAACCGTGATTATCTTCAGCTTTCAAACCTTTTGTGTCCTGATATCTGCTGTTAACCCTAGAATCTTTAATACACACACGAAAAATAATCTCCTTGTATTAAAAAATATTACTATTTCTCCCAGGATGTGGGTCATTATGGCTGTCATTATTGTTTCTGGACAATAATCAGATGCTATTACGGAGGAACTTGGGAAAGTGGCTGACTGTGAAGCACTGGATAGTTGTGGGTAACTGAGGTCAAGGCTGGCCATTACCAAAATATTACAGAAGTCATGAGGAACACGTCTACATGCCAAGTATTTCCAAAAAGCACTGTTCCAGAAGAGTGCCAGCTTCAGGGCTTCTTATTTTAAATTGAAATAATATATCTGACCTAGTTTAAAGTACAGAACTTACATTCAAGTAGGCTAAAGGCAATCTTGTCACCTACCTCGTTGACACAACTGAGTAGATACTCCTGGAATACAGCTCATTATCTGAAGGTATCCTTCCAGGCATGAGTCCAGTTAGGGCTTGTGGTCATTATTTCTCAAGGATAAGGGCTTTTTTTCTGGTTATTTTCTCAAACACCATATCTGATTAGAACACTCCTGATACTTGCTCATTTCCTCTTCCTGTGCAAAGGCCACTGTTGAGAGCACCAAAACTAATGTGACAGATTTTTTTTTTCTCTAAGAACTGTAAGTTTAGAGAAAGCTCTCACCTAACTTATTTTTAAAATTCCCAAAATGAATTTCAGTTGATTTGCTAAATGAATGAATTGAAACAGTTTATTTACTAAACAAAATATTTCACAATATTGACAGCATGAGGTTCAATCCCAGGAACATTTTTGTAAGGACTTTTTAAATCATGAAAAAATTTTTCTTTAAATATTCTAATTTTGTAATGTTACTCAAAAGACCCTATTATATTTAGAGTGTTAAACAAAAGTTAGAAGACGTGATAAACATCTATATAAGTGTGTGTGTGTGTGTGTGTGTGTGTGTACTTTTTACTTTAAATGGGTTTGTTTTATTGTGTGTTTATTTTTAATGTGTAACTTTGACCCAGTACTTAAAAACAACCTATTCTATTTCTCTCACCAATTTGGTTGGCCATCTAAATGATGATTTTAATACACTTCAACTGATTATTATTATTCAGGTTCAACTGTTTATAAGTTACAATCATATTTATTAGATTCATGGAATCCTTTGCTGGGGCTTAACACTCAACATTTGATGACTCTCTAATTTTTCATGCTGGGAAGCAGCTGAGTCTTCTCTTTCGCTTCCCTTCAGTGCTTTGCCAGCCACATGGCCAACTTCCTTCCATTATCATCCACCTTCCTAAATGCCTTCATCTCATTTCTCCCAAGTGCACTTTACGGGAAATGCAAAACAAACCAATGTACTCTCTAGGGTTTGGCAGTGTACTTTACAGATTATTTTCTCCTTTACATAATATGTAGAATGATTAATATTTGATTTATTTATTGATTATTAATATTTAGAAATGATATGTCTGTGTTAGAAAAATTAGTCACTCCAATTTATAGTGTGTATAGAGATCATCCACAGTTCCCTCCATACAGACATACATATTAACAGTCATCTAAGTAAATACCCAGATGGGTAAACAAACATAGTCTCTTAGCTCGTTATATGTAACCAAAATTATCAGTGTTTTAGCCAACTACTTATCTTTTATGTAATCTAACGTGGTGTGTGTGTGTGTGTGTGTGTGTGTGTGTGTGTGTTGGCGTTTCCTGTATCATCATTTAAACCAATTTTAATTTTCTTTCTTATCACAACTAGGATGAGATGAAGACTATCGTCAACTATAATTTCAGTAGAAGCTAAACGATAAAGAAGGAGATACTTATCACCTCTGTTTTTAGTGTCTTTTTTTAATTTGGCAAAATTCCTGGTACATAGAGGGCAGTAAATGCATATTTGATGAAGAACTGTGTGATCTTGATTTTCTAGGACAGTCCATTTGTCATACCTATAAAATATAACTTAGTTCAGTCAGAATTATATTATTGCTTAAGTTCTATCTTCCTGTTATTAGTAATAAAACTCTGGAAGTATTTGGTTTCTGACTTATTTTATGTATGTGTTTGCATATGTGTACAGGTACATACAGTTGTGTCCTGTATTATGGATTTTTCTAACATGGCTAGGTTCTTCCAGAATGGAACCATGTTTAAAATTATTTAAAGTGTTCTTTTGTTCTGATAATTATTTCCTCATTATTTTGTGAATTTTCTTTCCATATTTTGATGTTTAATCTTGTGTCTCACCTTCGTGGGATTTAAAACCAATCCTCTGAGTATATCTATGATAGGATTTCTACACTGGGTAATTGATGTAGGAAGATCCACTTTGACTGTGGGTAGCAATGCTCCATTGTCTGAGTTCTGGATTGAATAGAAAGGTGAGAGGCAGCTGAGTACCAACAGCCATCTCCCACTGTTCCCTGACTGCACGTTCATGGTGGCAATGTGATCAGTTGTCTCAGGCCCTTGCCAGGGTGACATTCTACCGTGGAGAACTTTCCCCTCATACTGTGAGTCTAATGAAACATTGCACTTCGTTTTCCTTAAGATGCTTTGTCAGGTATTTGCTCACAGCTACTGGACCAGGAATCAATACATTTATAAAGTAACATATTCTTTTGGCATATTTAAATTTGAAGTCTCTATGATTTACTTCTGCATTATGATATGCATCCAAATTTACCCAAATAGAAATCGTAGTAAAGATTTTGAAAGGCAAAAGTGAAGCATTGTTTTTCTTTAGTGTTAATGGATTATTCTACATTAATCTATTAGTATTTGTACTTTCACTCTCATCCTGGAGAAAAAGCAATGATTCAAGGTCTCAGGAGTGATCTTTGCCTCTCCAGCTCTACTAAGATTAGAATGTTATACTTCCTTCAAAGCAACTACTCCATTACATGTTTCTCCTCCCCCTCCTCCTCCCCTTCCTACTCCTCCTCCTCCACTCCTCCTCCTGCTCCTTCCTTCCTCTTCTTCCTTTCCCCTACAATGCCTTCCAATTTTATTGATATGTCTGAATACTTACTCCATCTAAACTCATTATAGTTAATTTCTCTTAGAAACATTTGTTACTATGAACCAAACCCATATAGTTAACAAACATTCTACCTATTCCTGGCCCTCACTCTCTTTATCTTCTTCCTTTTCTTCTGAGGGCTACTTGGCAGTTCAATTTATTAATGTGAATTTTTGAATGGTAGAATTCCCCTGAGTTCTGTGCAGGGAACATGTTATTTCACATTTTTATCTAACCTCACGGCATCTGGTGTCTCTCTATGTTGACATTGCTCTACTCTACACCACCAGCCCACATGCATATGTTTGGCACTCATATATTGCATGGACTTTAAAATGTATCATAACTGTATTATTTTTCTATTGTTATGGGGAAATTACAAATATTTCAGCTTTGAATACTAGAAATTTATTTATTTATTTGTTTATTTATTTATTTATGATTCTGGGGCTTGAGAATCCTAAAACCAAGGGCTGTATTCTTTCTAGTAGACATAGGAAATAATCTGCTTGCTTGATTCTTCCAGCCATTAGATTTTTCTCAGTTCAGCCAAACATCAGTTTGTCTTATGTTTGTCAGTCATAGTTCCTTTTCTGTCTATTCTATATTATTCTCACACTCTTCTTTTCCTGTACCCTCTTCTATGATTGTACGCAGATTCTCCAAGATATTCTTTCTTATTGAATGGTATTCAGTTTAATTGTATCTGCAAGATCTATTTGGGGCATGAATACTCAAACACTGTTA
Organism: Rhynchomys soricoides; assembly: GCA_019843965.1. NCBI lineage: Eukaryota > Metazoa > Chordata > Mammalia > Rodentia > Muridae > Rhynchomys > Rhynchomys soricoides. Next base: position 2,381,144 of record JADRCH010000271.1, on the reverse strand, counting down.
TGGTTTTGGTATTTTATTATCTATAATATATAGAATGTGCCCTCTTTTTTACTGAAACTCTTATTCTTCCAGAGCTTATTGTGAGTGAATGACACTGTCATACTCTGAAACCTACTATGCCTGCTCCATTACATTCTCACACCACAAAATCAATCAGCAAGTTCTTCTCTCTAATATGTTTTTTTCTATCTTAACTGTTCCTTACAAATTTAAGACCACTTCTCAGCCTTTATCACCTCTCTCCACAAAGTCCATCTTTCATGATCTGTTCTATTCCTAAACATAATTGCATTAGGCTACTGCTTATAGTCTGTCAATAATCCTCCACTTACCTCCACAAGAAAATTAATCTTATATGCTTGCTTTTGAACTTACCTTGGGTGCTTCCTAGATCTTACTTCTTGCTGCCACTTTCTCTTTTCTCCAGTTTCATACAGAACTAGTTTTATGAGTCCTCAGCCATCACAATAAAAGTCATTCAGCTCTCCCTAGAATATTTTGTTTATATTTTTCACTTCAAATAACTGACTCCTAACACTACCTGCCATACCTTTGATGGTATCTAGGTCTGGACATGTTTTCTTTCTTTTTTTTCAGTTCAGGTGAAAACATTGCCTTTGTGTCTACTATACCTGACCTTAACTAACTTAATATAAAATAATTACAAGGCTCTCTTATTTGTCCCTCCCATCCACATCATCTGTTTAAGAATAGAAGGTCTGTCAACCTCATAGTTATCTTCATAAAAAGGGTTGAGTATATGTTGTTAAACTGGATTTGTAATAAACTGTATCAAATCTTATTATTATAAGATTTTAGTGTATATACAGCAATTTCCAACCATTTATAGAACTGGGAATAGAGCTGTTCTCATCAAAATTTAAATATTTAAGTTACTTTTTATAATAGAAACCAAAATCAATTAATTTTGACAATCCTAGCAGGCATATGTCATTTTATGAGATAATTATACGTCTTTTTTAGATAATCTAGATTTGTTTCACAGCACCCAGATAGCAGCTCACAACCTACTGTAACTTACTCCAGGACATTTAATAAACTCTTTCAGTCTCCACATGATATCTGACATGCACATCATGCACATACACAAATGAAAACATAGCATTCATGTGTATAAAAAGAAGATACTTCATCCCCAGCTGTATAGCAAAACTACAACTCTGCTGGAAAATAGCTGCAAGAGAATCTTGGAATCTTCTTCAAGAATTAACTACAGTGCCCTTGCAGATGCAGCAACTATCAGCTCCTTAATCTTTGGATCACAGTACCTAGTCATAAGATTTTCTGTTCTGCTGCTCACGACAATACAAGTTTAGACATGATAGATAAATTTGATAATAACTAACTTTTTACAAAAGTTAATGAGGGCATCATTGGGTCATTGTAGCAAAAATTTTATAGTTTATTGGGACCAGAATTAGTAAACCTGGAACTTTATTCACTGCTTTGAGTAGAGTAACTAATCAGAAGCACTTGAGAACTTGCTGCTTATTCTCTCTCTCTCTCTCTCTCTCTCTCTCTCTCTCTCTCGTCTTTTTTTTTTTTTTAAGGTTTTTTTTTTTTTGGTTGGTTGGTTTGTTTGTTTTTCGGTTCTTTCTGTGTAGCCCTGGCTGTCCTGGAATTCACTCTCTAGACCAGGCTGGCTTCGAACTCAGAAATCCGCCTTTCTCTGCCTCCCAAGTGCTGGGATTAAAGGCGTGTGCCACCACTGTCCGGCTTACTGCTTATTTTCTAATCTGCATTATATTACAGTGGACCACAATGTTGGCTTTTATGGGGTTATTGGGAGATTCAATTTTAGGCACTCATACTTGCCAACTGTTTACTCCTTGATCCACTTACAGAGACCCTATCTATACACTTCATCTATAGATGTTATTTATATGTGCTGATTTTAAACATGATTCTAAAATTAATTAATTTTTCCTTATCATGAGGTCAAGCCACTAAGCACATATCTTCTCCAACTGTCATCTACCAGATAATTTAAAACATAGACAGTGTTCCAGAGATGGGACACATGAACAAGTAGGTCTCCAGAATGTTTAAATATCTGAATAATCCCAAAAGTGGCTTCAGTAATTGTGAGAGGAACAAGCTAATCTTTCAGTGACCTGCTCCAAATGCCTGAAAACCACAAGTATAATTAACAACCATGGTTTTACAGTGATGACTATGGGATAGACTCTTGGATGTGAACAGTTACTAGATAAACAAAACTGGTGCTCATTGAGCTCAGTATCTATTTGAAGAACGGAGGTAAGAGGAATGAAAGGAGCCAAGGAGGCTTGGGGGAAGGAAAGGAAAAGAAGGCATATTGGCAGGACAGGAAATGGGAAAGAACCTAAAAAAGAGCTGATAACGAGACAAAAACAGAAGAGGCAAAGGAGAAAGGAAAGAAGAAATAAATTAAGTGAGGTAACCTTGGAAAATAGAAAGTGGATATAGGCAAAAGACAGTCTCTAATGTTGGCAGAAGAGAAAAATCAAGCTCTTTGAAAGGGCAGATATATCATATGACATCAATAATAAGTATTTACTTACACAGTAATAAGTATTTACTACAGTGATAAACTTGTAAGAGAACATGATACTAGGTAGAACTTTAGGTGTCCATAATTCTTATCTTTTTAATAATTAAACAACTCCTTTCATCCTCCAACAACTCCCACTTCCCTCTTTCTCACTTTTCCTCTGTAGTCCCCCAATTCCTTCTCAAAATTGGTGGACTTTGATTATAATTTAGCATATATGTGTGTGTGTGTATATATATATATATATATATATATATATATATACTATATATATAACTATAGCCATTGCATACACATCCGTGCACACACACACACACACACACACACAGAGAGAGAGAGAGAGAGAGAGAGAGAGAGAGAGAGAGAGAGAGAGAGAGAATTTTTAAAGCCTGCCAGGAAGCCACTCCAAACCTTAAATGTGCCTACATAACTTACTGGACTTCTACATGGAGAAGAGACTTTGCTTTCTCTTAAGCTTTCCAAAGTTTTCATTAGCACTTCTTGAAAAACTTAAAATTGGATCCATTCAAAGAGGAATTTTAGGGAACGTTCTTCCTGGGCTCACTCACTTCTGCTGGTGTGTACCCAGTTGTCGATGTGTCACTAGACTCAGTTTTCACAAGCAACATCCAGGCATGGGGAAGAGGAATTTCCTATGCAGTGTATCTCTGTATTCCTTGGTGGAAACTAAGTCCTAAAATGATGTTGGAGACATTGTGATTTTTCTTTTTGTAAGAAATTGATAAAGAGCAGAAAAAATAATTGCTGTGAAAAACTGCAGAATAATTCCTAAGATCGGTGATAGTTTATGTTAAGCCTTCAGTATAGGTTTCAAAGATGATAGGCTACAGAGATCAAACTTCTACGTAGTGTTTTTTGTGACATCTTAGAGATTTTCATTGAATCCATAGACCACTCATTAATAGTATCCACCTAATACTCTGTTTTCAAATATGTTTATCTTAGTTTAATTCTTGCATTATCATATATATTCTGATGTAAAACAGAACATAATCTCATCCTATAAAATAGCACATTTCAACATAAATCCTGAGTGAAATAGACCTACATCTCCTGAATCCCCAGGCATATCAAAATTGTCTTTCTTGCTGATATTATTTTTTGTGTTACTGTTTTATCAAGGAAGACAAAAAAGAAGTTAAGAATGATCTCTAGTGTGGGAGATTTTACCATGAAATTGCCCTTAGGAATTTTTGGAACAGGTGCAGTGAACATACGCAAGGAAAGAAAAGGAATAATAATAAAAGTCTATATCAGAAAATTAGTATTTAAAAAAGCAAAAGAGGAATGGGCAAAGGATGAACACGATATTGCTGATTGAAATACAGACAGACCTAAAAATATCTTTTTAGGAATCGTGGTAGAAGTATGATAAATAGAAGTTTAATAATAGCATAGAGATTTTTAGATTATAAACCAACATGAAGAATCTTATCATTATAAGCAATGAGTAAAAGGAGAACATATTTAATTTTGGACCGAAGAAGTTCAGCTGTGCAATAGTTGGCATGTGTAGAAACCTCCATGGATGTGTGGATGTGTGGATGCATCAAGGCTGCAGTTGATCCAGTGAACGTGAACCCACTTAGACCAAATCCCACAAGTATAAAAAACACTAAGATACCTGAAATCACACAGGCAGATGATATGAAATATGGATACATAGCAGAGAAAGCCTACAAAGAACCCATGCTGATTACTTTCTATTAACATGATACAAATCTAAACAAACCTGAGAATAGGAAATTTCAACTGAGTAACCATCTCCATCAAATTGCTTGTGGATGAGTCTGTGGGGGTACTTTCCTGTCTTCTGATTGATGTATGAGAGTTCTGACCAATGTGGCCAGTCCCAACCCTGTGTAGGTGGTAAGCAAGCCAAAGGGACAAGGTCAGTAAGCAGTGTTCCTCTGTGGTCTTTCTTTCAGTTGCTCCTTCCAGGTTTTTGCCTTGAGTTTCTTCCTATTCTGGCTTCTATTAATGATGGACTGTTAGCTGCATGTTCCTTTCCAGAGTGCTCTTGGTTATGGCATTTATCATTACATTACAACCTAAAACAAATTAGAACAATACCAAGGGCAGATTCCTCTAACAACCCTATGTAAAAGGGAGAATAATAGAAATGAGGACCAAGCAAGAAGAGATGGAGGAATGACAGGGGCTGGTGATGCTATCAAAACAAATTGGATAGACAAATTAAGAGGAATCATCAACCAAAAATGGAGCAATGAAATTTGATGAGACCCTAAAAAGAAGAGGTAACATATCAGAGCCTAGTATCTCAGCTATCTGATTTTCCAAACTGGGTTCTGTGAGTGGAGTCCAACATTCTCAAATGCAAGAATTCCACCAACAGTAGCTCATACCCACCCTCACCTGCCTGTAACCTACACCAAAAATGCATTCTCTCCACCATCTTCCACAGCACCGTTTGCAGACTTCTGCTATTTTTTCACCTGATGCTCCTTGCTCATATCTGCTTGTTAATGCCTCAGCACAAATGTGAATTCTTAAAAAGAAAGGATACTAAAGTGTTTTCTAGATGAGGACAATCCACAGGACAATGTGCAGGTGCTTAAATCTCACTTCCCAGCCTTTTGAGGAGAAAACAAATACAATGTCTGTAGTGGATTGTCCAAAATGTATCGGTTTGTGGAAATGGGTAGCAGAGGACTTCTAAGCCAACAAATGACGCTGGGAAAAGTTACAGCTCCTCAACCAGGTAATCATAGTGACACAGCGAGAGGTTCCAAGCATACGCAATAGAATAGAAATACTTGTCTCATTATTTTACTTCAAAGCCTATATTCCCTGGGATGTTTGACCAGCAGCTTTAGGAAACTTCCCTTGATCAGCGTATTTCTTCTAATTTATGTGTCTAAGTTTTACTTGGCTCTGTCCCTCTTGACTTGCTGCCCTAAAATGTCCCACAGTCTGATGGAACACTGCACAACACATAAATCAGTGACACTTTGTCTCCCAGCATGAGTGCTGGGAACAGTTCAATCTTTGAAGAACCTCAAAGTTAACTGCTGAGATCAATGGTCTCACTTCCAAGAAAGTGGAGGATGTTCTACCTATGCCAGCTTGCTGCCATTTTTTTAAAGATAGGCAGAAACAAGTAGCCACAAAGTTATTCTCAGTATGAATTGTATAATATCCATATATAATATATAGATATACATAGACATATACAGAGATAGAGATATAGATATAGATATATAGATACTGTGAGTGTTTATTTCTGTCTTTATTGAAGGTAACTTAGCAATACTGTTCAATAACAATTTAGTAACTGAAGCTGAGTTCTACTTATCTCAATAAATATTAGTTGCATATGTGCAGAAGTCAGAAGCAATGCTGTTTTTTTTCATGTCCTCATTGTCGTTGGCTTTGTACAGTGAGGTCTTATTATGTAACTCTCTCTGGCCTGGAGCTTTAGCATTTTGCTTATGCTTCACAAATTCTGGTATTATAGATATGTGCCATGTACCTGAGAAAGACTAGCATTCACTCATAAAATATTTTCTTTTGGTCAGAGAGCTAGAAAATAATATCATGAAATCAGTAGTTTATTAACAATAGAAAACCCTTTCTTCTCTTCTGACAGCTTACAATTCCAACATTAAAACATGACATATTTAGAGGCAATTGGGGGCATTCTTCTCCCTGTAATTTCATATAGCAAAGAAGATGAGAAAACTTTCCTTGAGTCCTCTTACATCAGCGTATTAATTCAATTTATAAAGGTAGATTCTAATGACCCAGTCACATCATCTGCAATACCAACCACCACTTCACTCATCACTTTAAGGATTATATTTGCAAAATGACCTTTAGATAAAGACACACAAACTCATCTTGTCTAACACAAAATAAGTTAATAATAGCATAAAGGTAAAATTGTTTCTAATACAATAAATGAACAGTGATGATTTTAAATGCCTGTCAAGAATGAACTTAAAGGAGTAAGGTTTTTTGGTTTGCAACTTGAGGGCTACAGCTTAGCATGGAGAGAGCATGATAGCAGGAGTGTGAGGCACTGTATAGAAAAGGCTTACACAGGAAACAGAGTGAACAGGAAGCAGCAAGGGGGACAGACCTATAGAACCCCAAATTCCTCCTCATTTTTTTTCCATTGGAAAATGATTTTCTCAGTTAGCAAAATGAGAGTTGAAACAATCCTTATACGTACCCTTACTGTTCAGCTTCTGAAGTGACAGTGCTCTGTGTTCCATAAGGCTCACAGGTGCTGACACCAAAAAAATAAGCTCGTTTTTTTGTTTGTTTGTTTATTTGTTCTTTCATCTGTTTTTGTAGACTGAAGAAGCATATGGGCATTGTAGACACAACTTGTATCCAACTATCCCTTGCTTCATAATCTTAAACAGAGATGTGTCTGTCTATAAATATTATGCTTTATACTTGCTTTTCAGAAACAATTGCCATTGACCCAAATTGGTCACTTTTATATTTTTACTTCTTTCCTTTCTTTGTTGGCTCTTCTTTCTTCTTCAAGAACCTTGTTGTGGGTCCTCCCACACTGTCCAGCCCTGAGAACAGTTAGAAAAAAACTGCCTGATGTGCTTTGTGCTCCAATGACACTCTGCAGTCTTTCTTCTTAGTATTAGCTATATTGGGTGCATTCTTGTATCTCCTCAGTTCATCTATAAGATCTTTAAAAAAGGAGGCTACTCAATATAGTATTTTGATATCTCTAGTGCATAAACCTACACCTAATATATAGTACTATCTTAGTGCACAAATAATGAATATTGTACTTATACACAGAAATTGATGACATTAACAGGATTCAGTGATTCACACCAAGTAATAATACCCCAAATAAAAAGAAAAACTAGAAGTTTATTCTGAAGTAATTTGGCAGAAACTGAAATTCTGTTTTGATTTTTAAACTATGATATGTCAGAAGTTGTTAGCTAAAGTTCATCAGATGCCTGGGTCGTACCTTGGTTCTTAGAGAGTATTTTCAAGTATCAGTAGAATTTTGGGCATTTTGGCCGTGTTTTTGTTCTGTTAAGTACTGTCTTAGGGTCTCTATATTTGCACAAACATCATGACCAAAACACAAGTTGGGGAAGAAAGGGTTTATTCAGCTTACACTTCCACATTGCTGTTCATTGCCAAAGGAAGTAAGGACTGGAACTCAAGCAGGTCAGGAAGCAGGAGCTGATTCAGAGGCCATGGAGGGATGTTTCTTACTAGCTTGCTTCTCCTGGCTTGCTCAGCTGGCTTTCTGATAAAGCCCAAGACTACCAGCCCACAGATGGTACCACCCGCAAGGGGCCCTTCCCCCTTGATCACTAACTGAGAAAATGCCTTAGCGCTGGATCTCATGGAGGCATTTTCTCAATTGAAACTCCTTTCTCTGTGATAACTACAGCCTGTGTCAAGATGACACAAAACCAGCCGGTACAAGGACACAAAAAGATAACTCTTAAGTACTATGGCATTATGAGGTTGTAAATAATTTTGCCGTCTAATATTTGGATGGTTCTTTAGGCTAAGTTTCATTTAACATCAACAATTCTAAACGTAGATTTGGTAGAACAAGCTACATTAACAGCAAATCTACAACTGAATAAGGATTTTCCTGTTTTGGTTAAAACTTATATTTCTCAATAATATTACTGAAGCATATATTCTAATTCCAACCTGAAACAGTTCCTATTTCTGTGTGGAATATTTAATGTATAATAAAGTCTTAAGTATTTGCTTATTGAGGAATTTTTAATACAGATAATGTGATTCTTCCATTGCAAGTCTGTCTACTGAATGCCCTTGTTCTGCAGGGAATTTCATTAGCATGTGACCTGGTCTTGTCCTCAAAGCCCTCATAGCTTATGACAAGCATGGCATTAATTGAGAAAACACCAAGCTGTGACTATGACTCAGGTGTGAAGGCTGTTTCTCTAAGCAAATTAAACCCAGTGAAGTGACTGAGTGTTCTTTTCCATATCTTTTTGATAGATTTAATACTGCATATTAATTATTGCTCTCCCATCTTCTGCTCTGTGATTGTTTTCCCAAGCATCCTATTGAGGGTGATTGATGTTCAGATAAATCTTACAGATTCATATAGAGAAAGAAAGATGAACATGTGCTAGTAAGAACACCAGGTTACAAGATTTTAGATTAGCTTCAATATTAAAACAGTATCAGCACATGCTTTGTAGATTCCATAAGAAACATCATGGTAAATATACAAGCCTGCTACTCAACAACAGCAACAATGGCAGCAACAACAACAAAGTAGCTTCTTGCTTCCAGTTTTCTGTATCTTTTTGTAACATAAACAAACACAAAACAAATGTGCCTTTGGTTTATCAGTTAACTCATTTAGAAGAAAAACTGTTTAATCATGCTCATATCTACTCTGATATAATTTCGGTGGGGGGAATCCTACATGTTTTTAGGTGTCTGTTCCTACTAGCACACTAAAACCACCCTTGAGTGGAAGGGAGGAGAAAAGACAGCTTAAAGAGCCCTTCCTGAGTTCTGTTTGGGTACCAGACTAATGAAACACAGACAGGAAGAATTAAGGTTTTCCCCAGGACTCACAGATAAAGCCCACGAACTACAACAGTTAACAACCTAGCAAGATGTACATGTACAATAGTGACACTTTTATCTTGGTGTAACCAACAGCTAAGCATTTTTAAGGCCCCCTCAATAGGAGAGATCTCATCCCTGGTAGTATAAACCTAGGCAATTACTCATAGCTGGAGGGGGCATATACACGAGAAGACAACCTATTACTTCCAATTTTCTAAACCAATATAGTGTCTAACTGTATTCGAAATACTTATTATGAAGGAAAGTTCTTGTCCTTTATCAAAGAATCTTCTTTTTGCCACTGATGGAGACTATTAAAGATATCCACAACTGGTGAAAATTCAGAGAATAAGAGACTTCGGGATGCCAAATCCAGACCACTGATACATCTATAATACAACCCTTCCACTTTAAGGCCCAGGGGCAATCATTAAAGGGAGCAAAAAAACCTGTAAAATCCAGAGTCCTAGGATCCTTATTGCTAGACAGTATCTTTTAAAAAAAACAGGAACATATTCCCATGAAATCTCAACAATATGGCTGCTGGGATAAGACCACAAAAATGACCCCAATTGACATGCCAATGTGACCAGATAAATTTACTCATAATTCCACCCATAGATGAAGAGCTATAAAAGATCACTGGCTGCTGAAATAGGGAACATTAGTCTTCCAGGGAGGAGCTTCTATACAGAATGTCCAATTCCAAGTAGTCAGCCATGAACACAGGTATATACAAGTCATGCTGAAAACACTCAGTAGTATCTATATATACATGTAATAATAATTAAAGAAGAAACTGTAAATTTGGGAGTGAGTGCATAGAAGGATTTGATGGGGAAGTAAGGGTAGGGGTGATGTAGATACAGTACTCATACATGGAATTATCAAAAGATAAAATGAAAATGCCTAGCAAAAAAATAAGTAAGTGAATAAGTACAAAATAAATAAATAAATAAATAATAAATTTTAAAAGCCAATCTCCAAGAATCCAATAGCTTATAACTAGGGAAGAAAGGCTGAATCCCTGGTCCTTGAATCTGTCTTGGAAGAGCATCGAACTATTCTGATAAATGAATGTATACATATCTCCTCGCTCTGTTGATTTCTTTTCTTCTATAAAATTGTAACACTGGCTACAAGAAAAGCAGAGATACCAGGAGTCTGTTACTCTCACTGGTTTGACCAAAATGTAAATAAATCCAATTCTTTTGCCAACTTCAGTCTTTGAATCTTTATAAGCATGGGGAACTATGTGGCACTTTATATGATCGAAATGCCCTGCTTAAGAATCTCTTTCTCAGTTTGGACTCCATGGCAAGGAAGTACAGGAAAAGTTTGGAGCAACTACTGTCCTGACTATAAGGTAATACGTATTTTTTAAACTTAAACTTTACCATAATATTTAAGTTTACTTAATGCATGCACAAACATATTAGTTTTAAAACCATGTAACTTTCTTTATAGTTTCTGTGCAAGTATTTCTGTAATTATTAAGCACTTCTATAAATCTGCACGATTCTTTGGAATAAGGTAGAATATAAAAAATAGAAGAAATAATGGATGTTAATTCAACACTTTCACAGAGGGAGGGAAAGGTAATTGGTGAATTCATTTCTGTAATTGCATGTCCAGTTTACCCTTCAATATCAAGGTATCATTTCACTAAAGAATTTTGCTTTACTCAGCTTATAGTTTATATAAAATGCCTTTGCTAAACTGGACTCTTTAGAGTACATAAAGCTCATGTATGAACTACAACCATAGCTTTAATAACGGAAGGCACTAGTCGAAGCTGAATTTCTTTTTTGAAAGAATATTATCTTGGGTCTGAAGTTAATCTAAAACTTATTTCATGAATTTACTTATTTTTCTGGTCCCTTCAGACATTAGCCAGTTAAAGTTGTTACATACACATTAATTATACCAATTAGTTCCAACGTACATATGTATATATTCAAACTTGATTATGGAGCTCAAAGTAGTTAGACACGGCAGAAATAATACACATGAGCAAAAATTCCGATTCCCTTGGACACTGAACTGATGAATACATTATACGCTTTGGCAGAGCTAAGTGATCTCATTATGTTCACTTAATTTAATAATGCAACTGCCTTATATTTCCTCATTTCATCAGGTAATGGCAGAGAGAGCAGGCCTTTGTTTATAATGGACATGGGCAAAGGCCAGGTTTTTCCGATGAAAGTTATAATTGCAGGTTTGCCCATAGTCTTCTGCTCATTTCTATAAGTTTAAATGTGACACTTTCTTAGAACTTTACACTATCCATACTGCCTTCTCCAACTTTAAGTATATACATGAGAAAACAGTGATCACAGAATTACAGAAAATACTCTGTCATTTAACTGCCATGACTCAAGGAAGCTGAAGGCCCCAGGCTTCCTCTCAAGTGATTACAATTTCTGCATCTTTGAATTAAATTTTAGAAAGATTTGCTAATGTTCATCACAATTTATTAGGTAATATATAATGATGCAGTAGTTACCAAACACTGGTGGAAAAAATAAGTATGTTGGAAGGTGAAGAAAGAGTTCTGGACACCTATTTTCTGGGCTTCTGGTTGAGTCAGTTAAAGATAGGTTTCAGAATTTACAGAGTTCTCAAGTGATGGTGAGTGAGGTGGGTAGTGGAGAAAATGGTCGTCACAAGAAAGAACCCAAGTGAGCACGAAATTAAAAGTAAAAAGATACTCTGTATAAGTAAAGATTGTTAATAACTCAAATGACTATCAGTTAGATAATAATGGATAAATTTTGGTACATGTCAAAATAATATCCACCTATTTATTATGTAACAGAGTTATATGCACATGCATTTATGTGTGTTGTGAGTTCCAAATATCTTAATTCTCATGGTTGACTGACAGGTAAGGTACGATCATGAGGGAACCAGGACACAGAAAAGAACAATAACTTGTTCAGTATCACATACCTCAAACGCAGCAAAACTGAAGAACAAACACAGACAGTTTCACATATAAGCACTGAGTTGTTCTAGGGACAAGATGATCCAAACACTAGTCCATGAAAGAGATGAGTCACTGTGCAGTGTGTATACTGACAGTTCCGTGTTTATCAGTTTAAAATAGAACTACAAAGACAGAAATAGGATAGATGTGAACTTTAGGAGAAAGAAGATGAGGCAATCTTAAACTCTCTGATGTGTCCCCAACTGATTACAGAAAGGATTCACTTGTGTTTGGGAGCTGCAGGATTCTGAGAATCCACCAAAGAACTTGAACTCTCTCTTCTGTAAGCAGGGAATAGATCATCATTTCATATCCTCTCTACTGATATTGCAGGTGAGCATGAGTATTAACTTTCCCCTCACTAATCTAGGTTGACATTCCTTAGCCACTTAGACCATACGTATCAGCAAACGGCAATTTTAAGACTTGAAAAGATTTAGGTCTACATGGACTTTAGATTTCAGCTACAAAGTACACCATCAGAATTCAAGTTTAGGTTAACTGAATACTAGGTTCTCTCTCTCTCTCTCACTCTCACTCTCTCTCGTATTCTTTCCTTTTCCTTTTTACCAGATACTTCTTTGTCTTCTATTTTAAAAGAATAGAAAGAAAAAATAAAACATTGGGAAGAAAAATATCAAGTGACCCAAAGCAAGTCAGTGAGAAAGAAGGTAACATATTTCCTTAATGCAAGGTTTCTCCCCCTCCTTTGGCATAAACTAAAAGATAAAAGTCCCAAGGTCAGTCAGAGCTTTAGGAGGTCCTTTCACAGTGTGACTAGCCTGGGATAATGATCATCATACCGAAAAATTATCTATTTTTGCCTCTCAGGTACAAAGACAAAATAAATCAAAGCAGGTAGAAGAGTTAGGTGTGGCAGGCTGCCCCTTTCCTCTATTCAGTGGTTCATAAATCTGTGTGTGATCTCTTTGTCTACATATATTCTGAGATTGTTCAGTAAAATTAAAGAAAGGCCATGGCTTGATCTGTTATGGGAGAGGGCTTTGAAGGAGAGGAGTGATCATTAGTATCTTCAGTCTCTCCTCTCCACCCTCCAATGGCTTCACACTGATTCCCATTACATTTTGACCCAGATTTGTTAGGTCTGGTGAAACAAGGAGGGTCACTGAGATGATATGAAATGCACACTCCTCTTCTGAGTAAAATCTGAGTCCCGTGTATAAGAGAAATCAATAGTCATGAATTATATTCTATATTAAAAGGAACGTAAACATGAAAGCACAGTGTCTATCAAGAATAAGTTTGTGGGCTAAGGAGCTTATTAGAAATACAACTTTTAGGGTCTCAATAGTTCCTTCACGTCAGTTACTTCAAATAAGATTGTTTAACTACTGAATGCTGGAAAGCTAGCTTAGTCTATTAGATTCTTATAAGAGTGAGATCCTGAGTTTGGTCCCCAGGACCATGTCAAAAAGGCTATTTGGCATGATGGAGAGCTCCTTTTAGCCCAGTACAGAGAGGCAGAGGCATGCAGAATCCTGGAGTTTGCTATTCAACCAATCCAGGGTATTTGGCAAGTTGCAGGATAGATGAGAGGTTTTGTCTCAAACCACCACCTCCACCACCACCACCACCACCACAACAACAACAACTACAAAATAGACAGTAAACTGAGGAATGACACCCAAGAGTGTCATCTGGCATCCATGTACACATGCACACAGACATACATATGTTGAGATTCAAGCACACACACACACACACACACACACACACACATTGGTTTCTATATTCACAAACACCATTCTCTGTTGTTCCAGAATATTCTTTCATATAGTGAAAATAAAATAAAACAATATTAAAATATGAAATTTTATAAGTCAAGCAGACAATAATTTTTTAGTAAGGGAGAAAAGCATTCTCCAATGCTCTTACTGTCACACGACTGGTCAGTGACCATCACATATCACTAGTCAGGGAACGCTGACAGACCAAAGGATAGGTGTGTGGACTCACTTATAGAGGAACTTTCTATTACTCCACATTGAAAATCGATCAAACAATCTACAGAATGACACTCATGACCAAAAAACTAAAATAGTTTTTTGAAAAATGGAAGTGTTTACTTCTTATTGAAAGGTTCTATTCCTAGAAAATAAAAATGCGAGAAAATGTAAGACATTGAAAGCCAAGATTCCTTCACATCTGACCCATTGCTATCGTATTAACACATATAAATATTACTAGAACCCCCCCCGCCCGTGTCACAGATAAGAACTTAAGCATAGACATGCTTGATCATGTCTATTGGCCTTTCTCAATTCCCATGTTCACTTAATAGGTAAAGGTCAGGAAATTTTGCTTTTGGGTGATTATTTCATAGATGTGACATATGTTCAACAATATGAGCGTTTTGTAACCCTCATCCTACATCAAATATGTGAGGGCTATATACTGTGTATATAATATATATATTATAATATATATATTATACCGTGTGGCAGGCAGCATGGTATAAATAGCCCTAGCTCTCATCTACTCTAATCTAACTGCTCAGTCCTTTGTGCTGCTTCTACCTTTTCACATGAAACTGAGACACACAGAGCTTGTCACTTCTCTTGTTATAAGGCAGGGAATGGATCATAGAGTTGGCTTAGATTTGAACATAGAGTTGGGAGTCCTTTTGTTCCCTACTTCAGAAGAAAATGGCAATGATGTTAAGATTTCCTTATGCAAAGACATTTCAGATCCACTGACCGTTCAATCTAAAACAAGTAAAGCACCAAAGACTTGTTGCTGCTGATGGAAATTCCAGGTAGATAATCTGACAGTGATGACCAATGGACAGCCAGTGAATAAGCTAAGAAGTCCCCATCCTCGCTTAGTTCACGGAGGCAGTTTATAGAGGCCAGTGCAGATTATTCTGAAACTTCTCTTGAAAAAAACACTTTTGTGAAAATGAGTACACATAGCAAATATCTGTGCCTCTACAGGCAGTAGCTGTGGGTAGCTCTGTGTAGAAGTTATGGGGCCACTGAACATTTAAAAGGCTGTACAGTTTAGAGTAAGGGAGTCTGTTTATCCTTCTGTGATACATCTGTTACTAAGCATAAATGACTCCAAATCTTTCTTTATTCATGAACTGTCTATGAAAATGTTATCTAAGTTCTTAACACAAACTGGGGAACCATCGAGAGGAGGCACTGCAGCCTCAGGCCTTCCCTCAACCCAAGGCTCTACTTTAGTTCCACGCCTCAATTCTGCTCTGTTCTTTTTTTAGTCAGGAGGCAGCTCTCACCTTAGAGCTTCAGGGTGGAATTATAAACTATACTTCTGTCCTTGTTATATGACAGTGTCAGCATGGATAGAGCCAGAGAATAAACAAGAGGTGACAGGAGATCCTAGTGCCAAAATATCACAAGAGCTTCAGGTAAGAGGGCAACACACTAGAAACAGGAAAGAAACTGGGTTAACTGTGACATTAACTGAACCAGATGTACTTTGGGCAAGATAATGTATGTGGTCATCTAAAGAGGGAGACTGTATTCGTCTAGTGACCCTGAGGCTGTCACCAGCCCATTGTAAATGGTGGGGCTATAGACAACTAAACCTCTTCACTTCAGAATCCTTTCTTTCTCTTATCCCAATATATATATATATAGTTATATATAGTTTATAGTTATATATACTTATATATAGTTTATAGTTATATATTATATATAGTTTATAGTTATATATAGTTATATATATGAAATATATATAGATATGAAATACATAGAGAGAGAATTGTGTGTGTATATATATGTGATCATTTTGAATATAATGTTTATGTCTGTCTGCCTTTGTAGCCAAGATGCATACAGAGAGACAGTTGTAAGGTAGAACTCCTACCTTGTTCTATACTGCTGAGAACTCCACATATAATAGGAACTCAATATATGTCCATTGAATATTCAAACACATAACAAGGAAGGGGTAAAGCATCAGCTATGACTAGATTTACCAACAATTGTGCCCTCCACACATTTGCAAAACTCACCATTCAAGTTTAAGGGCTATAAAACTGATGGTTACATTGTGACCCCTAACCTTCATCCACAAAACTTTATTATCTGTGACCCATTTTTTTTCCTTTGAGCTCCCTGCTCTCTTAGTGTTTGTTGAAGAACCCCTGAGGCTTCAACTTGAGAATTTGTCATAGAAAGAATATTTGTGTAAAAAGGAAAATGCCTTAGTTCTGAGCACATTAGTGAAACTCACAGGAGAATGGATCCAAGATACATAGAAAGGTGGACTACCCTGAGCCTGAAAAAAAGAAAGAACTTTGCACCTCTCTTGAGGATGGATATACCTTCTCTATAAGATCAAGGACAAGCAAGGTGGAAGAGAACAGAAAGCAAAGGCTGACATGGTTAGGTGACAGGATTAATGATGTTCATAAAATTGATGGGAACTTGGGGGCATAAAGTGATTGTAATAGCTCACATCAAGCCCAAGGATGTAAATATTCAACTCATAATTACTTGTTGGTCTAATACCCACTACAGAACCACAAAGTAAATGCAGGGATATTAAAATAAGAGATGAAAACAATAAAAAAATTCTTTTTGTTATTCCTCTCTAAAACTGCCTACTTTATTCAGACATTCAGTATGCTCCTTCACGTTTGTTTCTCTGTATACAATAAGTATTGTGATAATGCTGATGAATAATTTCTATTTAAGTTTTCATATACCCATCATATGTGTGGTGTTTGCTACATGGTCTGATGCATCTTTGTAAATTGGTTTGTAATCCAAAACTGACATCTGGCACTGTATTTATTTGGTCTTGGCAAACCCATACTGGGTTACAGTGTGTCATTTTTGAACTGTGTATATATTCATTGAGGAGTATATTCCCTCTACATCAAGCAAGAGGGGGTATGTCAGAAACCACCCACCCATTGTCTAGCACTAGGCTCTGGGTAGATTGAGTCATCTTCTCTCTTTATTCCTTTCTAGTCTCTGTACTTCTGCCAGGATTTCAGTGGCACTGTGGGGATATATTGGTGAGCTTATCCTTGCCAGGAAGAAGAGAGTGACATTGTTCACTTCAGAAAAGTAAATCAACTTCACAAAGTGTACCATCATTTTAATAAGAGTCTATATTTATTGAGCACTAATTATGAGCCAGCCACCATAGTGAGTGATTTATAAACATTATTTCATTAAACTATCACAGCAGTGTTATGAAGTAGGTAGTTTTATTATTCCCTAGTTTACAAATGATGTAACTAAGATTTAGAGTGGTTATGCAACATACTCAAGGTCACAGAGCTAGGAAGTGGATGAACAGAGATCTTAATAATCAGCATCTGTCTAGCTTCCAGTGTTTGCCCTTTAATCTGTGATAATTCTTCATACATTGCTGCTTTAAAATAAAGAGTTTTAAATGTACAATGCTTACTTTTTAAGTTACCATGTTGCTTTCTAAAGATGTAACATAGTAAATGTTTAGAAAATCTCAAGAGAAACACTGTGTTACTTTTATACTCTTAGAAATTGTATGGAGGTTTAAGGATCTGGTGAGATCATCTTCATGAGAGTACGGGATAGAATATCAGCCAAGATCATAAAATGCATCAAAATACCACATTATATCCAACATTGTAATAAAAGAACAGACAATTCAAAAAGAAATTTGTAAAGTAAATATTAAAACTCACTTGGATTAACAAGCACTGAAGTCAGGTGTGATGGGATAGCTTTTCTGCAGACAGTTTCTGTCACTTTGTCCTTAGTTGGCTTCCTGAAACCCAGCTAAGTGGGGTTCATCAGTACTTAGCAATACAGATCCTTCTTCCCTGGATCTTGTCAGCACCACTTGTCTTTGCCTTTATTCCTGAATTCTCTAACATTCAGAGTCTTCCGTAAGTATTTCTCCTCTCTCTTCTTCGGTTACATCCCTTCCCTGTGAATTACTTTTCCTGTGAACATATGCCCAGCCCCCACTATACTCCGTTCCTAGCCTCCATTTTAATATCTTTCTTCCTATTTTAGGAACATGGATCTCCATGTTCCTTTCAAGAGAGATTTGCCTTATAAAGTGCATATTAAAAGTAGGTGATGCAGGGGCTGAAGAGATGGTTCAACTGTTAAAAGCCAAGCCATACCACTTCTGCTGAGGACATAAGTTTGGATCCATGTGTTCATGTCAGGCAGCTCACACCTGTCTCGACCTCAATTCCAGAGAAAACATACTCTCTTCTGGTCTTCAAGGGTACCTACACGTATGGACACATATTCCCTGCACAGACTTGCATGTAATTAAAAATAATAAAAATTAATCTAAAAATATCTATAGATGATGCAATGTTAGGAGAAAGGTCCTATTAGTTAACTGCTTGTTTTTTGAGTCTGAAGACCTGAGTTTAGAGCCAAAATATCATATAAGAAGCTAGATGTGATGACTTGTGCCTATAATCCCTGAACCATGAAGGCAGAGACATTTGGCTCTCTTGAGCTCACTGGCTGGCTCATCTAGCTGAATTTGTCAGCTCCAAGTTCAGGAAGAAACCCTGCCACAAAAATTAAAAACCAAGACATCATGGATATTGCAGGCAAGTGAATGGAACTTGAGAATATCATCCTGAGTGATGTAATCCAGCCCCCAAAGGACATACACAGTATGTACTCACTTGTAATTGGATATTAGCCATAAAATACAGGTACCATGTTACACTCCACAGACCCAAAGAAGCTAAACAAGAAGAAAGGCCCAAGAGAGGTAGCTTGAATCTCACTTAGAAGAGGAAATAAAATAGTCATAAGAGGCATTCTGAACAAGGGAACTAGGAGGGAGCGGCTATGGGGAGGGGAATGGGGGATTCAGGATCAAGTATAGGGAAAGACAAGAGAGATGGCAAGATGGCCATAAAATGAATGGAAGTCTGCTACTGATGAGGGTGAAGAAGGGAAGTCTGCTACTGATGAGGGTGAGGAAGGGAAGTCTGCTACTGATGAGGGTGAGGAGGTAGGAGGCATCTCCGAGACCGGACATCACCTGGGACACGGGAGATGCCTAAGAATCAATGGGGGTGATCTTAGCTGTGACTCACTACACTGGAGATATGGAACCTGAAAAGGCCACCCCTGTAGCCAGAAAGGAGTCCCAGTGCAGTGATAGAACCAACCCACAAAACATTCAACCCAAAATTTATCTTCTCTACAAGTAATGCAAGCACAGGGGAGGCAAGCAGAAACAGAGGGAATCCCAACAAATAACTGAGCCAACTTGAGACCCATCCCATGGGCAAGCACCAATCTCTAACACTATTAATGATACTCTGTTATGCCTAGAGACAAGAGCATCCTGTCTTATGAGAGGATCCACCTACCAGTTGACTCAGACAGATAGAGACAACCTCAGCCAAAGAGTCAGTGGGCTTCTGGGATTCTTTTAGAAGAATAGAAGGAAGAATTATGAATAAGTTAAAAAAACAAAACAAAACAAACAAAACAAAACAAACAAACACCTATGTACACACTTACACAAACTCATGAACATAAAAACTACACAGAAATGCTTGATGCAATGACTTGGATCAAACAATTTGTTCAACAGATATACCACATATAAACTAATCTAACTAGTGTAAACCACTTATCATTTACTTTGCTGAACAGAATACTAATTTTGTATATACAGACATATATTGAAAGACATAGTATGTTCACGAGGTCAATACAGCAGCTCTAATAAGCCCAGAAAATTCAAGGAACGTAAGGATAGACTGCATGCCCAGGAATAGAGGACCAACAGAAATGAATTTAGGGCATCTTGGGTTTTCCTTATCTTTTACTGTTGTGTCAGGACTTTCAGGTTTTTATTTTATATGAGAGAGAGAGAGAGAGAGAGAGAGAGAGAGAGAGAGAGAGAGAGAGAGA
>JADRCH010000271.1:2302680-2361102 GCA_019843965.1 Rhynchomys soricoides | reverse complement strand
AGAGAGAGAGAGAGAGAGAGAGAGAGAGAGAGAGAGAGAGAGAGAGATCCTTATATCTTTTAGTTTAGTGCTTTCATGGAATTTCTGAGTGGGCAAACAAGTGGGCCTCTGTGTTTATATATTTTTCTTGTGTTCTTTTCCTTCCGTTTATTTTGTTCTATTCTGATGTGTTACTTTATGTTCTAACTTATATTTATTTTACTCTCATTTTTGCTATTTTATTTATTTATATTTCAAATGTTATACCCCTTACCAGTTTCCCCTCCACAAATTCCCTAACCCATTCCCCATGCCCCTGCTTCAATGAGGATGCTCACCCATCCACCCACTCCTGCTTCCCCACCCTGGCATTTCCCTACACTGGGGCATCGAGCCTCCACAGGACCAAGGGCCTCCCTTCCCATTGATGCCAAATAAGGCAATCTTCTGCTTCGTACACAGCTGGAGCATGGGTTCCTCCATGTGTATTCTTTGGTTGGTGGTTTAGTCCCTGGAAGTTCTAGGGGGTCTGGTTTGTTGACACTGTTGCTCTTCCTATGAGGTTGCAAACCCCTTCAACTCCTATAGTCCTTCCCCTAACTCCTCTATTGGGGTCCCCATGCTTAGTCAAATGTTACTCTTATCCCTTAGAAGACTGTTTTTAATGAGAGACAGAAAGAGAATGGATCCAGATGAGAAAGTAAATAGAAAGGAACTGGGAGGTGTTGAGGAAGGAAATGCTAATCTATATATTGTAGAAGAAAAGACTCTATTTTAAATAAAAGAACATTTTCTTTTATTATATAAAAGATTTCTTAAGGTTGAACAAAAAACTTTCCCCTGGATCCATAAATGAATATGAGCCTAAGATATACATGGTGTATCATGTCTGCCTTCCTACTAGAAAAATAGTAATATTGAGGACCTTCTGCAAATTCCTTTCCCAAAATAAATGGAAAAGCTACAACCTGTGTATTTGAATGTTTCTGCAACAAGATGAGTAGGAATTTCATGTCTAGTAAATAAGCCTCTAAACACCAAGAGTCTATTTGTGAGGAAAAATTACTTCCTGGCATATACATTCCTAATTGTAAAATTAATTCCATTAGCCATAATGACTAACCAAAGATTGTCAAGACAATAAAATGAGATACACTAATGGAAGTAGGCTGTGACTTGCAGATCCCTACCTGCTTCTAATGCTTATAAGTTTGCTTAAAGCAGAATCTCTTCAAAGCACTGATTTAAGCTTTTGTATCTGTTTAGCTCAGTTTTGTGCCTAGTACTATGAAATGTGATAGAAGATCTAGTCCACAAACTATAATATCAGTAAAATAGTGATAATGAATTAATAAAATGATAGAGCATATAAAATATAAATGGCCTTATATTAATAGAAGTCACCACAGGAACTTTCCAGAAATAGCTGATCTTTAAGATTTCTGAACTATGGTAAGGGATTATAAACTTGTATCATAACAGTAAATGCAATTCAACGGACACATGAAGGCAGAATGTGTATGTCTTATGTATTTAGAACTATATGGGTATATATGGAACTATATGGAACAAAAATTAGAAGAAAAGAGGCCATGAATTTGAAAGAGAGCAAGCAGTGGTATTCATATGAGAAAATTCAGGGCAGGAACAGTTAAGGGGGAAATGATGCAATTATATTATAATCTCAAAATAATAAAATAAATAATTAATAAACGTGAGAGAGGACTACCATGCTGCCAGCACCATGTGAATGGACTGTCACTCAAAGATAAGAGGTCAAATGTGCGTGGTCAATTACCAGATGCAGTAGCTCCTTAACAAGCTAAATGTGTTGAGCTTTTCATATTTCCAAATGCAGAATGACTGGGAGAGTGATGGGATAATTTGCTTAACCATTTGTTATGCACAGGGAACAGCTGCAGCAAAGCATTTTCTATGCATTTGCAAGCTGAGTGGATAAACTGATGCTTAAAAACTGATCATCAAAATGTCCTTCTCTAAACTCTACTCATCAGCAACAGTCACTTCTAAATGAGCCATAAACCTTTCTACTCAGGCAAGAGCAGAGTAGCATGTACTGAGCTCGGGTGGCAGGGGGAGGAGAGAGGCATACCATTTGGATCCTTTACTTTTCAAAGCAAAATATAATTATGTGTTTCAGTCATGCTCTTAACTTACCTGTAAACTCAGGTAACCCTTAGTATTCACTTAGACCCAGAACGTTTCTAAATCTCATATTTTTGTACTAGATGCTGAAAGCCGAGAACCACACAGAGAGACATTATATCACCATGAATTAAGCATCAGGATCTTTAGTCACAGAACTCTGACAAGAGCTGAATAAGGAGATAGGACCTTGATGTAAAGACTTTGCACATAAGTATGCATGTGTGTGCGTGTGTGTGTGTGTGTGTGTGTGTGTGTGTGTGTGTATCTGCACATGCACATATATAAATGTATAAATATACTGTGGGTCTCTTAACTTCCTCATGATATAAGGTATGGTTTCCAGTCTCCCAGGTTCTAACAAAGGGACTAACCTTGCGGCAATTTGGCAAAAGCTTTGCTATATGGTAATGAGAAACTGAGAAGCACATGCAAAGCCTAATATTTATTTAAATAGCATCATGAATAAAAAAACTAGATAGATTGCAATATTCATCTCATGACAACAGAGTAGTTGAAAATGCTGTAAAACTGAAAAATAATGCATTTTAATTTTCATAACAGCTTGAAGCAAAATTGGATGTTTTAAAATTAAAACCATACAGGGCATTGATGGGTAGGTCTTAATTCATATAGTGAGGCATTATTTGATCTAGTATTTTGTATTAAATCAAAGACATTAGCCCAAATATTTTATGGCATGGAAAAAAAGAAACAGATTATGACAATTTTTATAGTATTACCCCACAAACTCTACAGCAGCAGGTATCATATCTTATATGGATGAGTTGTGCTTTATGGCTGGTACCCTGGAGATTTTTTTGAGTCCATTTGTAGCAGAAATACAATACTGGTCTGCCCAAAGTGACTGCACCTGGATGCTCAAGCAGGGCCTGATCAGGTAGTGACTTTACCTACTGAGCTTTTTCTGTACAGCTGAAACAAAAAGGTGGGACCACCTTGTCTCGAGAATACATTTTAATTGGACCATCCTACATTTTTAAATGAAAGAATTTCAGAAATAGAAATACCTTTCACTAGACTAAATTTATCTTTGTAAATTAAATATTATGAGTTGATAGAAGACAAATAGAGTCTTCCCAGGAATCGGTGAGCCCCACTAATGTTTAAAATTCTAACAGATACGACATGGCATTTGACTTAAACTCCTTGTAGACAATTTACCACTACATGCAAGTGCCCAGTGGGTAATTAGCACACATAATTCTATTGAAGCGATATTCTATGTGTAAGTACTAAACAGTGTAAGTTCAAAATGAAAACCTTCTTCACCAACAAAGAACTTTCTCCACCTAGGGATACATGAGGCTGCTACCATGTCTGTCACTCATCTTTAAATCATGCTTGACTGAGCATCAGGGATATTTCACATCATTTTCTGCATCTTCAGTCATTGAAATTTAAGTTTTAGCTCTGGCACTCAGTAAATTGCTAATTTTTAATAAGTTCCTCAGCTTTCCTTGATACATTTCCACAATGTCATAAAAGAAATAATATCATTGTTTGCCTTTTGGGGATCGTGGCAAGTGCTATAAATGCAAGTCTTCACAAGAAAGTACAAATGAAATTTCCTCATACAACAAAACCTCGTTCAAAAAAATAACTACTAGATTTTAAATTGTTGGTTACTTTTCACAAGAGGTTTACACATTTCTTTCTTAAATTGGTGAATATAAACACCGATTAGCTTCCAGGGAGTGGATGTTGTCTGCTCTATTAGGACAACTTTTCTGGGTATTTCATCTTCAGGTAAAGAAGTAAAAAAATGTTAAGGTCTTCAGATTCACACAAGATAGCTAGACGTGGCAAAAAGTTTGTCTCTACTTCTGATTAACAAAATTGAAAGCAAATAAAAAGAAATGCCAATTTCTTTTTCAGGGAAGAAGTGTTTATATAAGCTCTTTTTTTGTTTGTTTGTTTTTCAAGACAGGGTTTCTCTGTGAAGCCCTGGCTGTCCTGGAACTCACTCTGTAGACCAGGCTGGCCTCAAACTCAGAAATCCGCCTACCTCTGCCTCCTGAGTGCTGGGATTAAAGGCGTGCGCCACCACTGCCTGGCTAAGAAGAAATGTTTAAAAGTGGCTAAAATTTGATACAATTAGCAAGCAATAAGTATAAATGGTAATTAATTTTCTTCACTGTTGAGCAGTAACTAACTTTACAGAGTTGTTTCAAGTATGATCCACCGAAATTGAAACCATTTTCCTTTCTCCATGTGGAAAATAATAATAACCCAGCCTGGTGAATATGTTCGCGTTTCTGACTGGAAGCTACTGTTACCCATGACAGCCCTTCTTGGTAAAGATCTGTGGTTTTTACAATATATCTAATACATGAAGTTGAGATTGTTAATATCGTTTTACTATGTCATGGAGAGACATTCAAAAGACACACTCACTTTGGATGGTGTTTACATAACACATTTAACTGCACATCAATAAAATTGTAGATTAAAGGGTATTATTTTATTCAAAAAGTAAACTTAAAGCAAACTTAACTTAGGCAAACTAAAATTGAATAAAATAAAAACAAAATATTTATAATATGCATCAAATAGTTTATATAACCACAACAGAAAAATAATTCAAATACATCGTGAGATGATTGTTTTGATTATATATTTTCTAATGACACAGAGAATTTCAGAGAAATCTATTTATCTTACCAGACCTGTCATGATATTATAATAGCTGAAATTATTCTAAATTACTTAGTGTGTATGGTTGAGTTGACTGAGCAAAATCATGGATATGCTGTGCCCAGACTTCCTATGAGAAAATGAGAAATAAATGCTATGTCTAGAAATGAAATAGAAAGTTTCCATGGGATCACATGAAACCTTAAGGTAACAATAATATTACAGTCTGGTTTGTTTTTTTTCATTGCTATCTGCATAGAAACAGTGGCAAGATCCACATGCTTATTAGTAGTAAGCATGCCTGGGTCCAGTTCACAGCTTCTAAATGTCTATCTCTGTTCCAGGATCTGACCACTGAGTAACACACTAGGGCAGGAAAAATGCTAATAGATTTGTGCAGTCCTGCCTTCCCAAATTCGACCACCTGTCTGTCATTTTCCACTTAGATTATTAGCCAGTGCTCTGCTTGTTTCTAACCTCGCTATTTTCTTTATGTGTCTTTTTTTTATTCAGCAAAATAAATCTATTACAAGCAAGTACAATCCTGAATTACTATACAGCCCTATTGCTGCTGGAGTAAAAGTCAAAGCCCTCTAAACCTATGCAGAATCACTCGCCACTGTTTCGCCCGTTGTTACAATATTTGAAGCCACCTTGACCACCCGGTTTCTTCTTGAACTTTGTACATGCTGCTCCTGTGAACTCAAACTGCTTTTGTCTTTTTTCTATGTATCCACAGCTCCTTCTCTTACTCCTTCACGTAACTCTCCTTACCTTGGTGAGTTCCTCTTGGTCCCTCCCTACCTGACCGAAAACACTGTCATTCTTTGGGGTTCTGCTGTTTTCTACTTCATTGTTTGTTTTATCATTTATTTAATTTCATGTTCTCTCTGACATACTTGAATGCATATTCCATGATACTGTTTGTTCCTTGCTGCAGCTAAAGAGTTTAAATAAGGTTGGTAGATTAAAGATATTCATGAACTGTATACTTGGATAATGAAGAAAACACCACTGTGTGTGTGTGTGTGTGTGTGTGTGTGTGAGAGAGAGAGAGAGAGAGAGAGAGAGAGAGAGAGAGAAAGAGAAAGTATTCATTAAATGTGCATTATATAATGCAATATGTAATATGAGCAAATGAGCTGACTTTATAAGTCCTCTTGAAGACAATATTATATGTATGCAATGCTGATAGTAACTGAAAACATTACTCAGAGCTTGACAAATGAGAACAGGAAGAAAAAGAGACAGAGTTGCAAATAAAGAAGCAGTATGTTCTCTGTGCACTTTTTTCACAGTGAAAATATTAATTTAAAATTGATAACCTTAAAGGCATGGTATCTCTAGTAGGTTGAAGTTTTCCGGCTAACACCTTTTCTCGGACTTAATAATCCTAAATGCCTTGTTACATCCGAAATGCCTAAATGGCTTACAAATTGAAATTAGAAAAGGTATTGCTCAGACCAATGACATTGAATTGTTACAGGGATTATCCAACCTGGAAGACTTAGGAAATAAAAGAAGCATAACCATACAAGCATGTCTGCCATAGCTGAAGAATGTCATCAAACCAAAAGTAATGGTTTCTTATGTCATTGCTATTTTCTTTCCTTTCATGTGTTCAATAATAAATGTAAAATTTTGAATAAAAAGTTTTGTGAGAATCTTGGTAAAATATTTTTAAAGAATATGAGAACATTTGCATTGACTGTACAACTAATTATTTTTCCTCTCTTTAAGAAGAGTTAAATGAAGTATGACTAAGCTATTCTAAAGAGAGTTTCTCCATCTGACTTCATTTTGGTTTGTTTTTTGTGTGTGTGTGCATCTGTACTTTTTTGAGGAAACAACCTGAAATAGACTAAGAAAAACTCCCTTAATCCAGAAATGAACTGTTTAGTGTTTAATAAACAGAGACGAAGTACCTGGTTATAGCTCACTCAGATACTGTTGTGATGTGCCATCATTATGGTGCATTACTTACATCCCAGAAGAAAGAGCATCAAAGCATCTACCTGCCTCTCCAGAAGTCATCAGTCATGCACACAGAACTTGGCTGTGTTGTGAGCAAACACCTGTGAGTCACCTCTCTACCTGTGAACTCAGCCAACAAGAAATCTAGAGCTGCTCATAAACATACACAAGGCCTCCACTCTGACAAAAGGCTGAAAACAAGTAGTTGGCATTTGCAGTTGTCTTAGATACAGATCCACTTCACAGTACACTAACGTTTTAATTGATGTCCTTCTTTTATTAACCCCAAACTTTTAATGTATTATTTTCTCAAGGAATAGGGTGAGAACTTGTCAAAAGAAGGCTGTAAGCCCTAATGTTTTCTGCTGTGAAAACAATCTAAACCTTTATTATTCATGTCAACTATTTCACAAGACCAAGTCATAGAATGAATTTATGATGCAAGTTTTTGTATTGTGCTTGACATAGTATTGAGTTCATAGGTGATGCATCCCTTTAAAGAATGTTCAAAAATAAGGAGCTGGGATTTTGGTTCAGTGGTGTACTTGTGATGCAGAATTCATAATTTTCAGATTCCTTCCTCAATAAGACAAAAATAAAGGAATAAGACAAACGAATTTAAAACAAAAGAATATGTAAAAATAAAATTCATTTGGGTTTGGGAGATGTCTTAGTGTGTAACGATGTGTGGTACAGGCCTAATGATCAGAGTTTGTTCCCAGGACCTTTATGGTGGAGACAGTCAACGTCACAAGTGTCTTAATTGCTGAACCATATTGATGGGCCCCTAACATTATTTGAAATCAAGTTTACAAAAGTCTAATTTTCACTGAAGAAAAGTCATATCATATAATACTTTTCTACACTGCTGGACTTGACTTTTCTCAAATTTTGTGTTTGTATTCTTAAAGGGGATGTAGCTGCAATCGTGTCTGTATTTTGCAATTCTAGCACCACAAAATAAATACAGAGGGATCCTTTTTCCTTTCAGCATGTGATGTGTTTGTGAGTGATGACCATTATTTCTGCCTTAAGCTTGTCTTGAATTCACAAGCTATGCTATCTTGGGCTACATTTTTCTTCATGGGGAAGTTTTAATTATGAAATTAAGTACACATCTCTCCATTTATTTAGATATTTGATTTAGATATTTAATTTCTCTTAGCAATTTTATGCCATTTTTTTCTGTGCAGCTCTTGTACATGTTTAGTTAAGCCCATTTCTAAATAGTTTTATATGTCAGTTTTGAGATGGCACATTTACGTAGCATTTTAAAATCCTCTTTCCAATTTTTCTTTGTTGCTATGAAGAAATGCAACTGATTTTTCTGTGTCAAGTTTATATCCCATGACATGACTGGATTCTCTCCTGATCTTAATAGTTTGTTCATAGACTCAGGACCTTGCCTGTACATTGTAATGTCATCTGTAACTCACTTAACCCCAGTCTTTCCGAGTGCTGTAATGTTTAGATCTTATATTTTCCTCTTGTCATTATGAGAGTGTGGTCTCCAGCATGGCAATAATGAGCAGTGCTGGGTGTAGTGAGCAAGCAAATTTGTGTTGTTGACATGTGCACAGCCACCTCAAGGACCTTAATGGCTCAGGCCCATGGAATTGGCAAAGCCTTCCCAGGGTAAGGCTCAGAGGGTTGCCAAATCATTCCTTCAGTCCAACTGTGAATGTCAATGCAGAAAATATCCGCTCCCATCCCCCAGGTATTCAAGGCCTGAAGACTGCTCTCCTATAGAAACAATACTTCACATTAGCTAACACCGATTCCTTGTTCTTCTGTGTGTAGTAACCCTTCCTGCTAGTGCTACTGTATGCTTGCCTGTTAACCAGTATATAATAAACAGTCTTGAGTTTCTGGGTCCTATGGCGTTTCCATGCAATAGTTCAGTTTACCTGAGCCTAGCTTTTCTGTGCCCAAGTGTCTGTCACTTCTTTCCTGTCTGTTCTTTCTTCAATTCCATGTCACCTCTAGTCAGGTTTCCAGGACCCAAACCATGCAAACATGGGAGTTGGGAATGAAGGTTTTCAATCTTTCAGCCATACTTAAAACCACTATATGTGATGTTAGATGAATGGGCTTATCGGTTTCCTTGCTTATTTTGAAGATGCTTCTGGCTATTTCTAGTCTCCGGGGAACTTTTACTAATTTTTTTGTTGTTGTTGTTATTTAGTGTTTATTAGAATACTTTATCTACTGAGATTATTTTATGAATGTTTTCCTCTTCTAATGTGATCAAATACACTGATTACTTTTTCAAAATATAAGCCAACTTTGCCTTCATTTTGTAGCATACTTTTTCTACACTGATGAACTTGACTTTTCTCATAACTCATTTCCTAGGGATTTTCTTTTGTTTTTGTAGTTTTCAGAAATAGTATGAATCTCTAATATTAAGTTTTGTTATTTTAACACAACAAAACAATTTAGGAGTACCTTTCCTTTAGCACTACATGAGTTTGTGAATGATGACTGCTAGTCTGTCTTAAACAGGCCTATAATTCACAAGCAAAGCTATATTGAAGTGGATATGTCCTCATGAGGAAGGTGTGATTAGAGTATTAATGGCTTTGATAGCAATGCAACTACTAAAGTGTATTTCCTCTACTCACATTTTATATATTGTGGCTTTCATAAAATATAGCCATTACATTGTTTCTAAATTTGTTGGTATATTAAAATCTGCAGCAATATCTCCATGTTTGTTACTGAAATCAGTTATTCTTGTTCTATTTAGCTTGATGCTGTGTTATTATAAATTTGAAAGAAGAAACACTTGATTTAACTAATTTTCTCTACTGATTTTCTTTCTCTTCCATCACACTCAAGTGTTACTGATTTCTTATCACTATTGTCATATTTACCTTTACTATCTCTACTTTTGTCTTTTGTTTTTTTAATTAATTTTTTCACATTTATTAACTTCTGTTGAAGGTTAGATGATCTTGCCTAGATTGCTTTCCTTTACTTTAAAGGTAATATGTTTACTGGTAAAATTTCCTAATATGTACCAACGAAGTAGCATCATTAATATTTGGAGATTCTCTTTCATTAACTTTGTAATATTTTCTAAATCTCATGTAATTTTAATTTGACTCACAAATACATTAACCTATCAGTTCTATGTGGTTGATGTCTGATAAGATGAGTGTTTGTTCTTTCATTACTTGACACAAAAATGTGGGGATTTGTACAATTTGTCTATATTTCATTGGGAGCTTTTAACGTTTCTCATTGTTTCTGGCCCTTGTGGTTTCGTTGTTAGAGAGGGGGTCCCCATTTGTATTCCAGGTTAATCTTGACTTGAGATCCCTCGAACCCTTGTGCTGATATCACAAGCAGGTGCTGGCATGCCCAGCTTTTCTTCAGTTTTGCTAGATTCCCTTTGAATCAGACCACTTTGTACCGCTCACTCTACTCCTGCTTGTTATTCTATTTGCATTTTCATTAGATCTTCAGAATCACTGGTCTTTCTCTCTGCAGTTCTTATCCTCTGTTACTCACTCTTCTTCACATGCTCACTTAATGAATTGCACTTTGGACTCCTTAATTATACTCAGGAAGAGTTTTCTTTCAAATTTAACTCTGCCTTCATAATGTTTGTTTCACTTGGCGCTTTTGTCACACTTAGCTGTTTTAAAATCTTCTCTAATAATTTTAACATCTGCTGTTTCCAGATCCCTATCCATTAACTAATTTTGTTCCTTGAAATGAGTCATACTTTCTAGTTATCTCATGATTTTTAATTGAATTCTGAAAGTTTAAAATTTGCATTGGTGATTTTAAAAATACCAAAAGCTTTTCAATTAATCACTTTAAATTCTACTTGGGTGGGTATTGAAAATCACTCGAGTTGGATAAACGTTTCAATGTAATATCTGAAAAGTTAGAACTCATAGAAAAAAGGATAAAAGTTTTCCGGAAAATTATCTTGGCACCAATTTTGTATGCCACCAAAAGCATAGCAAAAATTCAAATATAAGCAACTTAGACTTTTTCAAATTAAGAAGATGTTTTTCTCAATGGAAAGATAATAATGAACAGAAATGGCAGTCCACAGAATGTAGAGAGTATTTGCAAGGCATATGGATAAAGAGTCGACATCAACCCAGCAGTTTTAAAAAGGTAAAAAATAATCAGAAAAGAGAAAACTTATTAAACATGGACAAATAACCTGGGCAAACATGTTTCCAAAGACAAATAATACCCAGTGGTATTTGAAAGGTGCATAACATCACTAATCATCAGAAAATCATAAATTAAATTAAAATGATCTCACCTCATGTCTGCTACTATTGCTATTATCAAAAAAAAAAAGGATGAATACTGGTATAGAGAAAGATAATAAGTTATTTATGGTAATGTAAACCAGTAGAGACAGTACAGTGAACAAAGGTTTCTCAAAACTTAAAAAAGAGCTACTAAGTAAAATCTAAGGATCACACACTAAGCCATGGGTCATACAACAGTGAACGTATTGATGTATCATACATCTGGCCATAGACCAGTGTTATGAGACTTTTCCTGAAGAAATATAAGCAAGCATACATTTACCCTAGATAAGGCATCAATAAGAGACCAAATAAATGAGCCCACCTAATGGTCACTTAGTGAATTCATCATGTTGGTTCCAGAAGCATCTGTCCTCAAATTGTACTGCAATTTTGGTGTTGCAAAGACAGTTGCAACACCAAAAGGTCCACCCAGCATGGATGATGAGTCTTAAAAGTCACTTTTCTGGAACTCTGCCTGCAAAGTACAGGCCACCTTGTAAGCCAAGTCTCCACTTCCCGGCAAATTGAACTTGTAAATCTTCAATATTTCAAGTACTCCCTGACCCTCCTTGCTTTGTGTACATCCTGAATGTTTCAATTTAGAGGAAATTACTACAAACCACTCCATAAGGTGATATGGCCAATTTTGGTGTAGCTATCTTAGTTTGTGTAACAGTATTCTGATGCTTGCACAATGAAGTTACCAAATGGCACATTCCTCGAAATGTGTCTTTGTTAAATCAACACCTTATTTGGATTCTATTCCCTTTAAAATAGCAGTGAGAAGAAAATTGGAAAAAAAATACATAACTTAGATCATTTGCTACACTCCTCTAAAAAATCACACTGTTGAAATAGATGATTAATGTCTGCAAAGAAATCTTGATAAGTCTGGTCTACTTTACCCAGTTAATTATGGTAAGTCAAGTCATATAGCATTATCAGGAGCCTGGAATCTACCAGAATTTTAACTGTTCATGTATCTATCATAGAAATCTCTATTTTTATACAGACTACACACAGTGATGAACTAGAGACATGTTTAATACACTAGCTTTCTTTGTTATTACTATAACAAATTGCAATAAATTACCTAATTTAAAACAGAAGACACTTATCATTTTAGATTTTAAAAAATGAAATCAAGATGTTGATAGGAATTTCCATTCAAGATGTTCTAGAACAAATTCACTCATTTTTTTTTTCAGGTTCTTAAATACTGCCCCCTCTCTGGGCTCATAGATGTTATCTCTGCATCCTATCTCTGTTGTCATATGGCGTTCTCTGTCATCCTTTTATCTTTTTCTTGTTAAGACATAGTGCTTTATGCTGTACCTACTCATATAATCTAGAATGAATTTCCTATCATTGGCAGTTTAATTTCATGGGGAAAGTTTTGTAACTTGTGACTGAGCACTGGACTTGCATGGTTTTGCTTCAGCCTGCCAAGCTCTAGGATCACAGGTGTGCACTACAACATGTAGCTTGCAAAGCCCTTGTGCTATATAAAAATTATATATAAATTATATTTCAACAGTCTGAAGATCAGCAGCACAGGGATATTCAAAGATACTATTATAACATTTGGTGATCTGTTTAATTAGTTGACAAAAATCTACATAAATGAATATGCTGAATTTCAAAGCAAACATGGAGAGATTTTATAAATTGGTCATGCAGATATTCTGACCAAAAACATAGTGTATAACTAATGGTTCTCCACAGAAACAAAATAAATAACCCAGAAAAGGAATAGAATGACAATTTCATTTATAGATGAAACATAGGGGAGATCTATGGAAGTGAAGTATGTCACATGGTTGTAAGTGTTGACAAGTCTGAACTCAGCAAGGGAGCCAGCAGGTTGAAAATTTTAAGATGAATCAGTATAGGTTTGAATCAAAGATACATGGAAAAAGTTGCAGCATAAGGAGTGTAATCAGCTATAAAATCATGTCCGCATCTCAACTGTTAAGATGCTTTGATAACATTACAACATAACTCTCCATGCGGACTCTGGACTTTTACAAGGAAAGCCTCTATTAAAATAAGTGTATCATCCTGAGTGAGGTAACCCAATCCCAAAAGAACACACATGGTATGCACTCACTGATAAGTGGACATTAGCCCAAAAGCTTGGAATACCCAAGATACAATGCACAGATCACATGAAGCTCAAGAAAAAGGAAGACTAAAGTGTGAATGCTTCAGTACTTCTTAGAAAGGGGAACAAAATACTCACAGGAGCAAATGTGGAGGCAAAGAGTAGAGCAGAGACTGAAGGAAAGGCCATCCAGAGACTGCCTGACCTGGGGATCCATCACATATACAGTCACCAAACACAGACACTATTGTGGATGCCAAGAAGTGATTGTTGACAGGAGCCTGATATAGCTGTCTCCTGAGAGGCTCTGCCAGAGTCTGACAAAAGCAGAAGCGGATGCTCACAGCCAACCATTGGACTGAATGCTGGTTCCCCAATGTAGGAGTTAGAGAAAGAACTGAAGGAGCTGAAGGGGTTTGCAACCCCATAGGAAGAACAATAGCAACCAACCAAAACCCCTCACAGTTCCCGGGGACTAAGCCACCAACCAAGGAGTACACATGGAGGGACCCATGGCTCCAGCCGCATATGTAGCATAGGATGGCCTTGTCAGGCATCAATGGGAAGAGAAGCCCTTGGTCCTGTGAAGGCTGGAGGATACAGTGTAGGGGAATTCGAGGGCAGGGAGGCAGGAGTGGATGGGTGGGGGAACACCCTCATGAGAAGCATGGAAAAGGGGAACAGGATAAGGGGTTTCAGGGGGAAACCTGGAAAAGGGCTAACATTTGAAATGTAAATAAAGAAAATATCCAAGAAAAAAAAAGTAGTGATAGATGGATATGAACAATATACAGTTTATAAACATTTGAAACTTTCAAAGACAAAAATAATTGTTTAACAATATAGTTCATCTGAGTCAAAAACTGAGTGAAGTTGATCAGAGCCTTTCTTTAAAATGTAGTATACAATGAAATCATAAAGTTGAAATGACCAATATTTATTGATGATTTTTAGTGTTATTGACAGGTTTATAATTATTTCACATGGCCAGCAATGCCCAGTGCCCCCCCACACACACACGGGGTGGGGAGAGAGAGAGAGAGAGAGAGAGAGGGAGAGAGAGAGAGAGAGAATAAGGTAAGTACTATTGTTAACATTATTTCTTAGATGTAGGAAATGAGCTTCAGAAACACAAAGTGGCTTTAAGAATTCAGAACTGATGTCAGCATTAGAATTCATACTCAAATCTTTAGATGTTACTTTAGTCATATCATTCTGTCTCTCAAGGTACAGGCTCCTAAAATTGTTCCTCCTTTTCCCATAGCCCGATGCCCTCTGACTTAGATGGTCTATTTCTTTATCATGGTGTTTGGATAATATCTCATGGAACCCTAAAAAAATCCTACAAATTAGCTATCATGTTTCTCAATTAGAATGACCATGTTTTTTGTTTCTTGTTTGGTTTTTGTTTTTGTTTTGTTTTTGTCTAGGCTACATGCCAGAAAAAAGTATAGATCTGGAAGTGTAGCATGGTTGAAGATACATTAGTGCTGCAACTACTACAACACACAGCTTCACCTCTTTGGACTGAACACCCCAATGTTCTACAAACTCTAAGCCTAATTATGTGATATGTTTTAAGTAAAAGAATGTTGATTAAAGTGACAGCACCTCAGCTTCAGAGAGAAGCCTTTGGGAGCTAAAACCCTGTGTTATGAATCTAGACCATGAAAACAGTAAGCTTCCTATATCTTTGGCTCCTTCCACTTGAATTGTGGCACCACAAGTTCTAAACACATCTAAATTCAAAACCAACATTTAATTCAGGTAAGCATCACCAACACAGAGATAGACAAACCAATGCAGGAAAAAGAAATGCTGTAGGTCATGGGTGTCAAGGTTATGTATAGGAACAGGGTGATAACCAACCTGAGTAATTCTAGAGACAAATAAAAAGTAAAGTATGCTGATCTACGATGACTAGGAGAATATAAAAAGATGGATAGTCATGGGAATTTGAAGGAGTAGTAATTTTTAATTATAGCTTGACATAAATTGCAAAGAAGAATAGAAGCATATGTTAAAAGTGAAGAAATTGTGAAGGAATTTATTGAAGCAAATGCAGTAACACTATGTTGTAATTCTAAGATTTCTTCTTAGATATGAACTCTACTGCTTGAGTGCTTCTAAAACAAAATTGGTTCTTTTTGTGTGTGCAGATTACAGTAGAAGGCAGACAGGGTAGTTTCCAGTGCTCTCTGCAGCTTGTTATTCTTTTTATATTTTCTTTACATTTAAAGTTCTTTTAGATTTATTTATTTTATGAGTATTTTGCTGCATGTATGTATGTGCATCATGCATATGCTACAAATAATTTTGATAAACTGATAGGACAAATAGTCTATCAGAAAAATGGATGCAATAGTAATAGGAAAACAACAGCTATGAGTATACAGGAAGTTCCGTGTTCTACTTTTTGAGTTTATAATATAATTACATAATTTCTCCCTTTCCTTTTCTCCTAAACTTGCCTACATATGACCTTACCCACTTACCTTCAAATGATTGACATCTCTTATCACTGCTTCATGAAATCAAAATTTTTTTATTAAAAATTTTAATGGCACCTGTTCATTGTACTCACTACTATTTAATGAGGATATGTTCCTACAAATGTATATGGAATATTGAGCTTCCTCTCTTTATATACCCTTCTTGATCTAGCTTCTCCTCACCTGATAACCCTCAACATAGCTTTATTTCCATTGTCATATCATAATCACACACACAGCTGTATAGATGTATATTAAATCTAGGAATCTCAAATAGTAGAAAACATACACATGTTTCTCTGCTGCTTGTTTACTGCATTTAATAAGACTATCTCCATTTGTGCCATTTTCCTGCAACATTATATATTCTGTATGGTAAAATTAACAACATTAACAATAACAACAATCCACCTTGTATATAGACACTTGACATGATTTCTTTACTCCTCTGCTGTTGAGTTGCTTGATTGGATATTTGTAGTAGTTCAACTGAAAATGGCCCTATAGAAAATGGCACTATTTGAAA
This sequence comes from Rhynchomys soricoides, assembly GCA_019843965.1. Lineage (NCBI taxonomy): Eukaryota > Metazoa > Chordata > Mammalia > Rodentia > Muridae > Rhynchomys > Rhynchomys soricoides. The sequence goes on along the minus strand of JADRCH010000271.1, from coordinate 2,344,917 downwards.
AGGATTAGGGCATGTGGCCTTGTTTGAATATGTGTGGCCTTATTGGAGGAAGTGTGTCACTAGAGGTGGACTTTGAGCTTTCAGAATCGCAAGCCAGGCCCAGTGCCTCACTCTCTCTTCCTGCTGCCTACTGCTCCAGATGTAGAACTCCTGGCTTCTTCTCCAGCTCTGTCTGCCTGCATGCTGCCATGCTTCTTGCTATGAACTAGCTCTCTAAGCTGTAAGCCAGCCCCAAATAAATGCTTTCTATATAAGATTTATCATGACCATGCTATCTCTTCACCGCAAGAGAAACCCTAAGACAGATGTTGGTACCAGTGTGAGGTATTGCTCTGATAGGGCTGAGCTTGGTTTTGCCTGGAGGAATGTGAGACTTTGAGATTTTGGATAAGGAAAACAATTGAATGCTTTAAGTGCAGATGAATGGACCATATTAATAGAGGCATGAAAGACAGTGGTACTAAGGGTGATTTGAACTGTGTTGTGAACCCAGCTAAAGAGATTTTAGAGGAAAAGAATATTAGTCTTACAGACTGTTCTTGTGGCATCTTGTCAAAGAATATGGTTGCTTTCTGTCCTTGTCTAAAAAATCTGCTTGAGGTTAAATTGAAGAGTTTGGGTTAACAGCATTGTCAGAGGCAATTTCAAAACAGACTAGTATTGACTGTGTTGTGTGGTCATTGGTGGTAAATCTGTGGGTTGGTGGGGGAGTACCTTCATACAGGCAAAAGGGAGGGGGAGGGCTGATGTGGGATGGGGGGTTGGGTGAAGGGTAACCAGAAAGTAGAATATCGTGAGATGGAGTGTTGGTGGAGGGGGTAACCAGGAAGTGGAACATCATTTGAGATATAAACAAATGGAATCATTAATAAAAAGAAAAAAGAAAAGAAAAGAAAGAAAAAAGAGGCAAGCTAAGCAAGGGAAACTGCAAGATATACAATTTGAGGATAGAAGGGGCACCAAGAAATGTAAACTACTTAAAGAGAAATCCAGTGATAAATGAAATAAAGAGAATGGTGACCTCAGAGCAAGACCCTACCCAGCTAAGCTTCCAACATGTGAAAAGGAATTAAGGAAAAGCTTAGGCCTAGGCATTGGCAAGGGAGAAGCAGGCTGATCTCTAAGCTCAAGGCCAGCCTGTCTACAGATTTCAGGACAGCCAGTCTTAGGCAATGAAGGAAACCCTGAAAAAGAGAAAGCTGCTGAAAATGTATTTGAAAGAGGGGACCATGTTCCAGGTCCAATGAGCAACAGACCTTGGCAGTTTCAGCTACGTGGATCTGGATTTAGAATCAAGGATGCAAGAAAGTGGGTATGGAATTCCCTCCATGAAAAAGGAAAGCCACTGAAGCCAGACATGTAGCAATGGTGTCTCTACATGGAGGCCAAGAAAGGACTTTGTTTGAAGCTGTGAAGATGAAGTTTGGATTGCCTTGGAGACCCCAAGATTTTGAAGATGTTAGAGTTGTGGGATACCTGCTGAGGAAAACTTATAACAGCGAGTAGAATCAACCCATACAGGGGGGAAAAAATGTGCTGCAGAAAAAAAAAGCTGGAAGGAGTTAGGTATCTGAAGAGTGCTTTGACGTCAGACGTGGAGTTGCAGAGCTTAGAGTTGGCTCAGCTTGTTTTCAGTTTTTTGGTTCCTTTAGAGACTTCCACACTGGTTTCTAACCTGTCAGGAATAGTTACATTCGCCTACATGCATGTAAGTGTTCTGATAGGTCTACAGGCCCAGCAACATTTGTTCTTATCTGCTTGCTTAATGAGTTTCATTATGGCTAGGGTAAGATCTAATCTCAACATGTTTTAATCTTCATTTCATGATAACTAATTAGGAACACTTGAACAATCCATGTTTATTGGCTATACATATTTCATTATTTAAAATATTTGTTCATATCCTTAGTCATCAGGGAAATGTAAATCAAAACAACCCTGAGATTCCACCTTACACCAGTCAGAATGGCTAAGATCAAAAACTCAGGTGACAGCAGATGCTGGGGAGGATGTGGAGAAAGAGGAACACTCCTCCATTGCTGGTGGGATTGCAAGCTGGTACAACCACTCTGGAAATCAGTTTGGCAGACCCTCAGAAAATTGGACATAATACTACCTGAGGACCCAACTATACCACTCCTGAGCATAAACCCAGAAGATGTGTCAACATATAATAAGGACACATGCCCCAGCATAGTCATAGTAGCCTTATTTATAATAGCTAGAAGTTGGAAACAACCCAGTTGTCCCTCAACAGAGGAATGGATACAGAAAATGTGGTGCATTTACCCAATGGAATACTACTCAGCTATTAAAAACAATGACTTCATGAAATTCGCAAATGAATGGATGGAACTTAAAAATATCATCCTGAGTGAGGTAACTCAGTCACAAAAGAACAAACACGGTATGTACTCACTGATAGGCAGATATTAGCCCAGAAGTTTGGAACACCCATGATTCAATTCACAGCAACTGTTGGACTGAGCGTGAGGTCTCAGATGGAGGAGTTGGAGAAGCTACTGAAGGAGCTAAGGGAGTTTGTAGCCCCATGGAGAGGGAGCAACAGTGTCAACTGGTAACACCCTCCCCCCAGTGCTCCCAGAGACTGGACCACCAACCAAAGAATGTATATGGAAGGAACTATGGTGTTGGCCACATATGTAGCAGAGGAGGGCATTGTTGGTCATCAGGAGGAAGAGAGGCCCTTGGGCCTGAGGGTGTTAGATGCCCCAGTATAGGGGAATGTCAGGGAGGGAAGACGGGAGTGAGTGGGTGGGTAGGTGAATATGCTCATAGAGGTAGGGGAGGGGGAATGGGATGGGGGTTTCCAAAGAAGAGACCTGGAAAGGGGAAAACATTTGAAATGTAAATAAAGTATCAAAATAAAATATCTGTTCATATAATTAGCTCATTTTAATTGTTTGTTTTTTGTTTTCATTTCAGTTCTTTGTATGATCTAGATATTAATTCTTTGTAAGCAAAGACAGTCTTCCATTTTGTAGGTTGTCTCTTCACATACCTCTTTGCTGTATAGAAGCTTCTTTCTTCTTTCTTTTCTTCCTTCCTTCCTTCCTTCCTTCCTTTCTTTATTATTGTTTTACACTCCAGATTTCATTCACACACACACACCCTCCCCCTCCTACTGTTCCACATCCCATACTTCCTCCTCACCCCCTTGTGTCCACAAGGATGCCCTTCCCCTCATTCCCCACCTCATCTGACCTCTAAACTCCCTGGGGCTACCCGTCTCTTGAGGGTTAGGTGTATCATCTCTGATTTAACCCAGACCCAGCAGTTCTCTGCTGTATATGTGTTGGAAGCTTCATATCAGCTAGTGTATGCCACCTGGTTGGTGGTCCAGTGTTTGAGAGATCTCAGGGGTCCAGATTAATTGAGACCACTGGTCCTCCTACAGGGTCGCCCTCCTCCTCAGCTTCTTTCAGCCTTTCCCTAATTCAACCACAGGGGTCAGCAGTTTCTGTTCATTGGTTGGGTTCAAATATCTGTATCTGACTCTTTTAGTTGTTTGTTGGGTCTTCCAGAGTGCTGTCATGATAGGTCCCTTTTTGTGAGCACTCCATAGCCTCAGTGTCAGGCCTTGGGACTGCACCTTGAGCTGGATCCCACTTTGGACCTGTCACTGGACCTTCTTTTCCTCAGGCACCTTTCCATTTCCATCCCAGTAATTCTTTCAGACAGGAATAATTATGGGTCAGAGTTTTGACTGTGGGATGGCAACACCCTCCCTCATTTGATGCTCTGTCTTCCTGCTGTAGGTGGGCTCTACAAGTTAGTTCCCTCTCCCTACTGTTGGGCAATTTATCTAAGGTTCAGAAGCATTTAAATTTCATGAAATTCTGTTTGATAGTTGTTTAAATTATTTCATGAACAAATACAGTCCTATTCAGAAAGTCCATGTCTATGTCTATGTATTGAACTGCTTTGTTTCTCCTCTAACAATATCAGATTTAGGGGTCTTATGTTAGATCCATTCATAAATGTGGAGTTTATTTGAGGTCAGGGAGAAAAAAATAACAATCACTCATTAGCATACATTTGGATATCCAGTTTTGCTAGCTCCATTCATTGAAAAGACGCCAATGTATATTTTTCATGTATTTGTCAAAAATCAGGTAGCTATTGTTGAAGGGCTTTTTGGGTACTTCATTCTGTTCTTCTGACCTACTTGTCTATTTTCTGCCAATGACATGCTGCTAGTGTTGCTGTGGCTCCAGAATATAACTTAGAATTCAGGTACAGTGATACCCTTTGCATAATTCTTTGCTCATGATATTCTTGTCTACTGGGTATTGATGTTTGTAAGTAACGTGTCCTTATTTGTGTGTAGAGGCCAGAGATTGCTGATGAGTGGATTTTGGGTTGTTTCTACCTTACATCTTGAGGAAAGGTCTCTTACATGAATGCAGATTTCTCCAACTTGGCTAGACTAGGTAGTCAGCTTGCTCCCTTGTCCCTGCCTATAGATTAGTAAAGAACCAAGCAAGCCACCTCAGCCTCCTGGCATTTCCTTTCTTTTCTTTTGGTTGTTGTTAATGTTGTTGCTGTGTCTTTATTTGGCTTTAGCTTGAAGGTAATGCTGACTCTGTGAAGACCATTTGGTAACATTCTCTTGGTCTATTTATTCATCAGTTTGAGAAATAAGTATTCTTTAAAAGGTTTGATAGATTTCAGCAGTGATCCGTCCGAGATTGAAATTTTTAGATGTCAGGCATTTTTCTAATTATAATTACTGCTTTAATATTATAACTTGCTTTTTATAAATATGCTTCAATAGTTTATCACATCCTGGTTTAATTTTTTTTCCTTTTTTAAAAATTGGATATTTTTATTATTTACATTTTAAATTTTATCCCCTTTCCTAGTTCCCCTTCCACCCGCCAGAAACCCCCTACCTCCTGCCACCTCCCCCTGCTTCAGTGAAGGTGTTTACCCACCCACCCACTGCCCTAGCATTCCCCTACACTGGGGCATTGAGCTTTCACAGGACCAAGGGCTTCTCCTCCCATTGATGCCTGACAAGGGTCTCCTCTGCTACATATGCTGCTAAAACTATGAGTTCCTCCATATCTACTCTTTGGTTGGTGGTGTAGTCTTGGTTTAATTTTGAAGTTTGTTCACATTTGAAATTTTATCCTTTAAACTTTTCTGAATAGAGAGTGTATGTTTTTAAAGTGTGTCTTATGGTTTTTCTGAATTTCAATGGTATTTATTGCAATAGTTCTCTATCTTCACCTCAAATTGTATTAATTGTGCCTTGTCTCTATTTAATGTAGTTTGTCTATGGGATTTTCAACCTTACTTATCATTGCAAAGAACCAACTCTGTTTTGTTGAGTAGTTTCTCTCTCTCTCTGTCTCTCTCTCTCTCTCTCTCTCTCTCTCTCTCTCTCTCACTGTGTGAGTGTGTGTGTGTGTGTGTGTATGCATATATGCATACACTTGTGTGTTTGCATGCATGCATGTGTAATTATTTGTGTGTTGGCATGTTGGTGCATTTCATTTATGTTTACTTGAACTTAATTCTTTTTTTCATCTATTGATTTAAATTTTAGTTTGTTTATATATTTGTGAGTTATGAGGTCCACCATACTAATATGAGAATTCTCTTATCTTTTTAATATAGGTATTTGAACTTTAAAATTTCCTCCTAGGAGAATTTATTTTCATTATATCTCATAGATTTTGGTATGTGGTATTTCATTTTTATTTGATTCTATAATATTAATATTTTTATTCATGGTGTCTTTGATTTCCCACTCAGTATTCAATATTGACTTATTTCATCTCCATGATTTTGTGCATATTCTGTAGTTTCTCTTACAGTGGATTTCTAGTTTTATTTTATTGTTATCAGATAGAACACTAGAAATTGTTTCAGTCTCCCTATATTTGTTAATATTTCATATTATCAATCTTAGGAAAAAATCTTAGATTGCTAAGACTATGAATTTTGAAGTGTGTTCTATAAATATCTATTTAGTTCATTGGATCTACAATTTTATTTGGATGGTTTTCTGCTTTAAGAGTGGGAATTAGAAACCTGAATGCTCCTGCTAGTACTGTTTCTTTACATCTAGTACTCTGTTTAATGAAGTTGGGAAAATCTGTTTTAAATGCATATATTCTTAAAGTTACAATGTCCTATTGAAGGATTGTTCCTGTAAATTATATGAAATGACTTTAATGTCTACTGATTATTTTTAGTTTGAAGTCTATTACTTCAGATATATGGACAGTAACAATTAATCTAACAAAATAACAATATGGTGGAAGTAGAATGATATAACATTTAATAATAGGTCAGTAAGACAATTTAATAGTTCATGATTCTGCTGTGCATGTTGTAAGTTCTGGGCTCATCATAAAAGAAAGTAATCTATCATGATAATATCATGTGTGAAAGTATCAACACATTTTAGTAGATATCCATTGGGCAGTTAATGTATTGCTTCAAACTTACTACCATAAGCTAAAATAAATTAGCCAAAACTTCCAGACTTATAGAAATTTTCTGTTTCAGTGAACAGAGGTAAAAGAGAATGGGTACAAAATGCTAAAATGTAAAGCAGCAAGAGTTTAAAACACGTCAAAGAAAATGCAATTAATTCTATGAGAATTTAAATAAAATCGAGGTTTTGAGAACTGAGAGATATTATTAAAGTCTTTTGGGAGCACAGTATTATTGAACTGAAATATGAATAGGTAGAAGATAGTATAAACAAAAATGAACTGGGAAATGTATTCAAAGAGGAAAGGTAAAGCAGTCTTCAAGTTGAGAGTACTAAAAGTTAGTGGAGTCATAAAAAAGTTATAACGTCTTTTTGTTTTTGTTTTTGTTTTTGTTTTTTTAAGACAGGGTTTTTCTGTATAGCCATGGCTGTCCTAGAACTCACTCTGTAGACCAGGCTGGCCTCAAACTCAGAAATCTGCCTGTCTCTGCCTCCCGAGTGCTGGGATTAAAGGTGTGCGCCACCACTGCCTGGCTAAAAAGTTATAAAGTTATGAAGAAAATAGAACATACAAGATGAAAGCCTGCCTTTTACTAGGAAACCTATCAATCACTAATGTGCAAGGATATAGTAATGAAGCAACAAACTGCAAAACAAGAACAAGTATACCTCAAAGAGAAACAGAAATATCTACTTGAATTTTCAACATTTATTTTCTCACCATTAGAATAGGGCAGATCTAAAGGGCAAAACCTGCTGAAGGAGAAAGAGCAAATTTAGACAACTGATATGAGCAGATGTCAAGACTGACCAGAGAACTACAATTATTAAGACTGTAACAAAAGAACAGATGACATGATCCATAGCATAGAAGAAAGGTTCCAAAAGCTAATTCACATAAAAATAGTCAATTGATATTTGACAAGTGAAATACAATAAAGAAAATATGTTTTTAGCACATGGGGATAAAGTAACTAGGCATCCTCATGCTAAAAAAATAAAAAAAAAATAAAACAAAAAAAACAAAACAGAATATTACCTGATCACAGAACTTCTATTTTCATAAAATTAGTTTAAATATATTTTAAAGTAAAATACAGAATTCTAGAATTCTAAAGCAATATTACAGAAAGGATATTGAGATTATCTGAGACTTGCTTATGCTTTATTTTAACTATTATTTACTTATTTATTTGGAGAGGGAAAATAAAGGAGGAAGGAGAGAGAGACAGAAGACAGAGAATGTGTGTTTACAGATACTCACATGCCGTAGCACAAATATGCACGTCAAAGAACTCTTTGGAAGTTAGATCTATCTACCTTGTTTGGATGCAGGCTCTTTTGTTTCTGTCACCTTAACTTGATTTCCACACTACCTTAACAGCTTCTGGACAAATCTGTCTCTACCTCCAGTCTTACAGTAGGAGTGCTGGCAATTACAGTTATGCAATTAACCCCACACCCAATTTTTCATGTGGGTTCTGGGATCAAACTCAGGTCATCAGGCTTGTATGAGAAGTTACTTAACTGGCTGAAACATGTTCCTAGTAATGCTTTTTCAGATAAAATATCCAAGGCATAATCTACAAGAGAGATATTTGATATGTAGAACCTTATTAACATAAATAATAGTATCTACTCTAAAGCATTGTCAAAGGGAAACTAGACTGTGGAAGTAGCAGTGGGATAGGATTGCCACAAAATGAAATCCTGGCTTAAAAAGAGACCAAAGACCTCACCAGTACATCACCACCAAGGAAGATAGAGATGCATCAAGGGAGCATATGGAGAGGCTCCACACTGCACACCATTAGCTAATGTGAATTAATATATAATAATAAAAATAATAATAAGATATCACTGCACATCTTCTAAAATGGCCAAAGTCTAGAATGCTACCTCTGCCAATAATGAAGAGGGTGAGAAACACAGGCTAGTGTTCACTGGTTATGGGAATGCAGCTGATATAGCTGCTTGGAGAAAAGTTGATCGTTTCTTATAAAACCAACAGTGTTCCTTCCATGCACTCCAGCAATCCCACTACCTGATGTGAGCTCAAATGAGCTGAAAATATATGTCTATATCTAAACCTATCCAAATAAGTTCACAGAGGCTTTTAAAAATATTTTCCAAACGTTGGAAGTTTACCAGAATGCCCTTTCTTATGGTAAATAGATATATGAACAATTGTACACATCTAGATAGAATGGAATATTGTTAAATGCACGTGCACAGGGACTAAATATCCATGAAAGGGCATGATGAAAACTTTAAGCAAATTCACTAAGTTAAAGAAAGAGAGATGGAAAGACTGAATATTATGTAATTCTAACTAAACAGCAATCTGATGAATGTAAAACCAGGGAAAGTAAAGGCATTGAGCATGAGGAGGGTAGCTGTGAAAAGAGCCTCAGGGAGATTTTCTGGGAGTGAAACTCTTCCACAGAATACAATAGTAGCAACAAGCCTACATAATGCACAGCACCAATGCTGTATTCTAATGTGACCCATAGAGGTTACATGACTATTTGTTGATGTGAATGAGTGGCTGTAACAAATGTACAGCTCTGGGGACAGACACTGGTACTAGAAGAAACAATATGTCTGGGAAAGTGGATAATTGGGACATTTCTTTGACTTCTGCTCAATTTTACTATGAATTAAAACTACTTATAAACAAAATGTATTAACTATAATTCTGGAACGTGTATTAAAGACTCTGTTTATGGCGAAGCTAAAGAAATAGATATGTATAGCTTTGGGAATTCCATAGAGACTTGTTGTCAATGCCTAGGAGATGATATGCAGGAAATAGTTGATGAGGTTTGTGCAACTGAACAGGTCCCTCTGGCTACAGTGTGGAGACCCACTGGGAGAAGGTGACAGTATGAAGAGAGTGCACAGATAGACAGACTTGCAGTTTCTCCAGGACAGAGGTGGCTCTGTCTTAGGGAAAATTGCTGTAGTGAAAGGAGGAAATACTTTGATATTTAGAAGTAGAGGTGCAATCTTCTTGAGAAATTGAGCATCCGTATGTGACACTCATTTGATGGGGCAGGCAAATTGATGATTACTGCATCTGTAAGTACAGATACTGTGGCCCCATTTACATGTTAACAAAGTTCTGCCTACAAAGTATAGCATGAATTGCCTCTGTCATTAAGCAGAGATTGAATATCCACAATGAGGAAAATTTCTTCTGACTTTGTAAATGGCTATGGGTGTTATTTGAATTTGACAAAAGGATTCACAGATCATGTGGTTTGCTCTCTTTGTCATTGAGTCTGCAAGCTAGTGAGCAATGTGGCCATTTATTCTGGAAGAAATAAGCACCCGACCAAATCAGAAGGCTGAGTAATGGCTCTCAGTAATATTCTCATCAGAACTCATTCTGGCATCAAGCTAAGTTCCCCAGACAAATTACCGAGTTTCACACATAAATTTTTCTTTTCCATATTCCTCCCAGCCAAAGCTTTATCCTAACTTACTTTAAATTTCTCTCCTGTTTTTCTTTTCTCCCATAAAATAAATGCCATTGCTTTCACCTCAGAGTGCCTTCTCCATTTTATTTTCTCGTAACAAATTCCACTCAAGTCTCCAACAATGTATCTTGAACTGCAAATGAAGTTGGAAAAAAAATCATTTATATGTTAAACTCTTTCAGAGAATTATCTCTCTTTTCTTTCCACATGGTTTTAAGATCTGTATTATGCCTGAGATATAACAGTATTCAGTAAATATTTGTTAAATAAATATATGAATGAATGAATGAATGAATCTTAAATATAATTTGTCACATCAGTCCTCTCCAATTCATGGTCATATGTACTATTTCCTGTCAATCGTTTATTCAAGCTCCCAGACTTCTCCTCCAAGTCATGACTCATGGTAATAATTAAATGATAAATTAGATAATCAGCTGATGTATTTTCTTATAATGTTTAAGGTCCCTAACAATAAGGTCATTGTGTTTCATTCACCACTAATCACTTGTACTTAATACATGGCTGCAACACAAAAGTACTTTTTTTGCAAATTAATAATGATATACAAAATAATTTGGCCAAATGATGGCTGCTCGATAAACGTAGGATTTCTGCTTCAGATTTACCCTGATATGGTAGCTAAAGAAAAGACAGTCCAGAGAATTCCAGAGACCTCTTTTATATTTGGGAAGAAGGCAGAGTCATGTTTCCATCTATGTCTCCTGATCCTGTGGCCTGTGCTTTGAAATGGAAACTATGCTACACTGCACAATTTAAGATGTGATGTATTCATATAAAGCACCAAAGATCACATTTTAGTAAGAGAAGGGGTTTGTAGTGGGAGATGAATCAATTCAGCCATATGGGAGAAAGAGAAAAAAAATGGTTGAAAACCTTCCTTTCTCTTTGTGCAATACGGATTGTCACAGGAATCAAATTTGGCACATGCTGTAAAGCAAAGAAAAAAAAAATAGCTCACAATGGACGGAAAATATGGCTTGCATGTTGTCTGTGCTGTTAAAATTCTGAAGATGGTATCAGATGAGTCACAGACTCGGGGCATGATGTTTGATGATAAGCTTTTTATACATTTATCCCTAGGCAGCTAAGAGGAGGACCTGAAAAATTAAAGTCGACCTCAGACATAATGAATGCATTAAACACTGAAGTGCCAGGCTGAGGTCAGGCAGCTTCCTTGAAGGAAGTGGATGTGTCTCAGGACACCCAGTCTCCAGACAGAGTCAGGGCAAGGAACTAGCCTGCTGGGCATAAAGCATTTACATCTGTGCAGCTCTGTTGCTTCTCTTTGAGGTTGATTCCCAACTTGCCTTCAGCAGCATCCCAAATTCAGAACCAAAGCCTTAACATGTGCTAATCAGACCTGTGGTCTAAGAGCAGCCATTAGCCTCTGCCTCTGCCTCTGCCTGGTACCATGTCTAACAATAACAAATGAGTGATGGAACTTATAGATGTGTAATTATAAACTCCAACCCACTGTCCATATTCAAGTCTAACTAATTTTTCCTGTGGCCCTACAAAACAAGCTTCTGCATAAATACTTGGCCCTCTGCTAGGTCCTCAGCACATACTTTTAGGTCTCTGAGGAAATATTAAAAAGACTTTAAGTAAGACAATGGGTCACACAGTAATCTTCTTGAAAACCTCACTCTCTGGGATTTATTTTGCCTATGTATGCAATTGATGGGGACAACCACCTCAGGAGGCAGCCTTGATCAATTGTTGAATACTAACATCAGTAGAAAACACTTGCAAGTGAAAACTGACTTCCCTATAGATTCTGCCATTCTGGCTTCTGTGGCCGTACAGAACTGCACGAATCCTTTACCTACATTTATGTCACACTGAAGAAAATATAGCATACTCCTAAGAGCACCAGGCTGAAAAGATGGTTCAATGGGTAAGAGCAGATAGGCAATGTGACACTGCAGACTCAACAGGCCCTCCTCCATTTGTTTGCCTCCTCAGAATCAGAGGCAACCTAACTCAAGCAGTAGGATTGGCTACTTGTTAACTGCATAGCCTGCGATTTCCTTCCCTAGATAAAAGGGGAAACCCCACTTTGCCTTATGAGATTAAATTTTCTTCTGAGTCCCTGAGGAATCTACAGTGTTAAAATTTGTAAAAAACTTCATACTAAGAGAACAATCCTTAGAAGCATTTTTCTCTTGAACCGCCAAAACCTTTCTTGAGTCATTTAAGTTTGATTAACATATAAAAATGTCTTCTTTGTTACATGCTTTTCTGGTTAGTACTTTTGGCTTTCTCAGTGAGTCAATGGCAGTAATTAGAATGTTTATAATTCACATAATCCTTGAAGAGGAGCCACACTTTTCTGGGTTAAGCATTCTTATTTTTAATAGTCCTCATATGTTGAGATTCTGATCTTTTATATTTTGTTAAATTCCACAAGGACACTTTCAGTCTGGATCCTAAGCAATAAGAAAAATATAGGTTTTGATGTACACACATCATGAATACATTCTTAAGCATCCAGTTCATTCTCTCTCTCTCTCTCTCTCTCTCTCTCTCTCTCTCTCTCTCTCTCGTCTTTCTCCCTCCCTTACCCTACATGCTTCCTGGATTTGTGTCTAGGGCAAACCAGGAATTTTTGAATATCATATTTGACAGATGTAAGCCTAACTATTCTGCATTATTAGAATGTAATAAGACAAAGATTGTTGCTGTTAAGATTTAAGAGTTTATAGATGTAAAGCACTTTGAATAATAAATTTGAAATGGAAAAAATAAAAAGGATGGAGTATTGAATTTTTTAATTTTTTTAAACTTTAAATCAATAACATGGGTGCCAGCCACAAAATAACTAGGATCATAAGATTTCATTTATATAAGGTACCAGAATAGAGCAAGTGGTGGTCAAAAATAGGGAATGTGGAAATATAAAATCATTAGTGAATTAGCATAGAGATTTAGAATTTAGAAGATAAAAAAAATGTTGTAGGTGATGGTAGTGGCTATCCATTCTGATGGTTAGGACTAATCAACAGCATGACAGAGTCTGGTCTCATATAGTATAAAAGCCTCAAGCACACTTGTGAGGAGTTACTTAGCCTCTGAGCACACCTATGGAGGAATGTGTTGGTTGTGTTAATTGAGATAGAAAGCAATGGGATTGCACCATTCCCTGGTCTTGGGTCCAGAACTGTCTAAAAAGCAGAAAGCCAAGTGAGCACAGAACTGATCACTGTTCTCTGCTTTCTGACTCTGGATGCAAGGTGACAGCTGCTTCTGGCTCCTGCTGGTTTGACTCCCCTGCTATGATGGACTATATCCTTGAATTAGGAGAGAAAATAAACCATGTATCTCTCAGTTGGTTTTGTGATTGTATTTTATCACAGAAACATGAAAAGCAATTAAGATACCAGCAATCTAAATTTTCTTACTATATCCAAACTGTACATTAAAATATAGTGAAAAAGACAAGGTGGGTGACCAAACTCTTATTAGTGTTCACAGGATACTGAGGCAGCAGTATTATGGATTCAATATCAGTATGAAATATATAATAAGGGCTTGTCACAAAAAAAATGATTAAAAGTTGAGTTGATATTAAAAGTTCAATTAAAATGAAACACGACAGAAGTAAAATGGCTCATCAGTGGATACATGCTCCTCCACTGTCAAGCAGATGACCTACGTGTGACTTCCAGAACCTCCAAAATAGGAGAAGCAAACTTACTGCACCAATTTTGTTCTGACCTCTGTATTTGGTCACTGGTCCACACCTCAACACCCCTAGAGACACACATACTAAAAACCTTCCACTTATTGAAATAATTATATTCAATAATATTATTGAAGTTTTTTCTGATTGTTTTCATATCTTGCAATTATTTATTGCTGATATTTTCCTTTTTTCTTTTTATACACATAACACAAATTAATAAATTTTTACAATAAATAGAAAATAAACACTAATAATATATGTATTTAGAGAATTGCATTTTAAAGTATGAAATTCAAATATAAATAGGACTCATGATAATAATGAAAGGGGCCTTCAATTTTACCTCTGTTTAATGGTAGCCATTTGTTTCCTGATATGTACACATTTCTCAAACCTTGTGGTCTCTTAAAACCTTTCATTGTTCTTTAAAATGTATTGTTTAGAAAGATACATCTTTTAAAAGTCATACATCTTCCCATATACTGCAGAATCTCATGATGCCCTATTAGGTTGCTCTTATACCACCTTGTATATTATAATTTAAGTTTGCTCTAAAGTCTATGGTAAGGGAGAACCCCATTGCAGCTCCTTCATCAACACTGAGCCGGCTGTCCATGGAAAAAGTTAGTCTAGGAATCAAATGAGTCAGCATAAGATTGGCATTCTTTCTCTTTCATTTTGTACAGAAAACCACTACTTTGGAAGAAAACCACAATCAGACATAACATTCTTACTACTAGAAACATCTTCAGGTACCTTTTACACAAAAGTAAAATAATCCACATTAGTAGCAATTTATGGAAATACTGTTTGGCTAGAAAAAATAGGAATGTTCTTCTGAAATAGGAAACTAGCTTTGAACAAAGAATGAAATCAGGTGTGAACTTCATGCCCACTGATAGACGTTGGCAGAAATATCCCAGTGTGTGAGAGATGTTACATTAGAAAGGGGTCAAGTGCAGAGAATTCTGGAAGTAGGTGGCCAGGGACATATACCCAAAGAAAGCTCCAAATAAGAAAGTCTACATCAATGAGACAAGGCTGGCCTGGAGAAGAGAAGGGCTTGCAAACCTTGGTTTCCTCTGAACAGAACTTTCTTTATCAAGCCATTGAATAATTTTCTCTTACTTAACCTTTATAGATTCGAGCCCCTCTCCTTAAGGCTTATAGATCTATGCAGAAAAGGAAAAATTGTAAGACTCAGAGGTGGTGGATGACTTCAAGAAAACAGTGTCTTCCAGACACAATATGTCCTCCCAGAGGCTGTGTCAGCTGGCCCAAAACAGTAAGAAGTTCAAACCAGACAGAACTTCAGCACTGAGAAGGGAAAATATACACAGAGTCCTACCCAGCACTGACAAGTTCTATGTAATTGGTGAAAGGGAAACCCTGTTTTTTCTGATTGGAGTGTCAACACACATATAAACTATACCCCTTGGTAGGCCCCATACCCAGGAGTACTTGGCCAATACAAAGTGGATTCCATGAGTTTTTGTTCATTTTTTATTTTGTTTTGTTATTTTTCATCTTCATGGTTTTGTTTTAGTTTGTCTGTTCCAATTTTCATTTGAGGATTCTTGTTGTCTTTCTTGTCGCTGTTTGCTGAGAGACATATCATGAACTTAGGTGGAAAGGGAGATAGATGGGATCTGAGAGAAGTTGGGAGACAGGAAATAATAAGATCAAAATATTTTGAATAAAAACAATTTTATATTAATAATTTTTAAAAGTTCAAATAGCATTTTCTCAAAACTTTATCCCTAAACATCCTCTCTGCTCTGAGATGCTCCTTATTTCACTCCCAGTATGCAGTTTTTAAAGGTCTTATACATTTTCAATTGTCCAACTTAGAATTAATCTTGTTCTATTTAACAATATTCAAAAAGTATGTGAGAACCATTCTCTGTTTTGTGTAAAGCCCTGAATACTGGAATATGACTGAGTAAGAAGAATGTACTTAGTAACTTAAGTCATGAGTGACTGAAAGGGTAAGTGGCTGAATGAGAGAACAAAACCGTGCATCCACATTTGTCTGCACACTACACACATAAACTGCTGCTTCTTAGATTTGCCTGGGGCAGACATCTTTCCTTTCAAAAGAAGAGAGCACAGTGCCACTATTCCACATTATCTGGAATCACTGCTCACATCTAGAATGTCTCATTGCTGCAAAAGGCCTGATTTAATCGTCATAATACCCATGGCTGTTGTATAGCTCCCCATCTTGGAGATGAGAAAAGTCACATATAGGGTGTGCCCTGAGATTCTTCTGCCCAAAACCCTTGCTCTTCCCTCCAAATGAGCCTCTGAGCTTCTCTGTGTCTGTGGTGCTGAAGTGAAAGAAATATAAATGTTAGAGGAACACTAATCTCTTTTGACTTCATGGTCTTCTTTTCCTGGATTTCATTTCTACGATATTATTTCTGAAAGATGAAGAGAGGCAAAGAGACAGATGTGTGTGTGTGTGCTAGTGTGTGTGTGTGTGTGTGTAGGAGTGTGTGTGTGTGTGTGTGTGTGTGTGTGTGAAAAAAGAAACAGAGATGAACACAGAGAGACAAAGAGAAAAACACAGGCATACAAACATAAGGAAATTAGATTTTGTTTTCTAATGTTTTTTACCTTTGTTGCATAGTTAATCAACTAAACTTTTGACAACTTCTCATATAATAGTCAGTTCATAATCTTAACATTGAGTTGGGTACTTTCAGAATCTCTGTAATCATATAGTAACATCTCTCTTAATTAGGTTGTGATTTTCCTTTTCATACACATACACACACATACATACATACATATGTATGAACACACATATATGTATATATTTATATGAATGTGTATATATGTGTGTGTGAGAGAGAGAGAGAGAGAGAGAATAGATTGTTTATTCTGTAGTCATGTAAACATTTATAGAAATAATCAGTATTTTCATATGTTATCTACTAAATTATATATTTTATAAGATACATAATGTTATATATGTAGATAGATCAATAGATAGACACACAGAAATACACATAAACACACACACACACAAGTGTATATATATATATATGCTTTATTTCACTTGTCCTGGTAATCTACAGTGTGGAAGTATATGTCATTTGTTATTGTGAAAAATTTCTAGTAGTAAATCTAACTTAACTTAGTAAGAATTATAGAACCTTAAAATTTGGAAAGAGCCTTAGAGGTCATTATGTTGAAAAGCCAGCTGAGTAAAACTTGCCTCAAGAGCTTGGTAAAACTACAGATATACAGATATTACAACCTAGCCCATAAATTTAGATTTAGTAGGTATGGAAAAATACCTAGAAATTAGTACTTTTATGAATGTCTCCAAGGTATTCTGATGCACAGCCAAGCCCAAGAAACCATGAAATATAGACTAGCAGTTTCCAAATGTTATTAAATCAGTAGGAGACATTTTTTTGCCTTTTACTTAGAACCAGAATGTATGAAACTAAAAGCAGACCTGTTCTAATTGATGGGAAGATGAAGGGGCTGTCAACTCCCCTTCCCCCATGGACTACCATGAGCACTGAGAAGTAGAGTTTAAAAACAACTGACACAAGGCAAGTCCTCCCCAATGCTACTAAAAGATGTTCATTCTATTTAATAGTGACATTAAGGCCTCCTATTTATAAACGGGTTCACTGTTGAGATGGACGTTATTTATTACACAGTAATATTTCATACACTGAGCTACTCTGGCAAGTTTCCCAACAGAATTGAATAGTTTGATTATATAAAACCAAAATTCTTCTGGTACAAGCACACCATTTGGTCTTTCATTTCATTTTTGGTTGGCCCTTTTCTAATTACCACCTTTCTATACTTTCCGAAGACTACATTCTTTCCAGATAGACATATAAGAAGTAATATTGAGAACATACAATGGTTTTCAAGAAATCCTGTAGTACAACCAACTTAAGTTTATCCTAAACTAATGCACAAATAAATGAGACTCAGACTATGGCTATTTTCTTTGACAATATGTGGGGGATAGCACCTAATCTTCACTTCTAACTGCTGACCTGGCTGCCTCTGCAGTGGTCTACCACAGATACTTGCTGCTTCTCCTGGCCACGTGCTTATGGTTCATCTCCAAATCTCCAATCATGGTGGTTTCCTCTCTCTCTCTCTCTCTCTCTCTCTCTCTCTCTCTCTCTCATCTTTCCTCTTCCTCCTTTCCACTCTCTCCTCCAACAAGGTCACTTAAAACCTACCTACCTCAATTTTGTCCAGTAATTGGCTATAGACAATTTTATTTATCCAATAGTTTTAAATCAAGGAACATAGTTTGCACAACAGAAAGATTGTAAACATAAGAAGTCATTCTTAAGTCTTGACCTTCAGGTATAGAATTTACCATTAGAACACATAGCAACAGACCAAACCTCAACAAAATCCCATATAAATTATAAAATAATAAATAATCTCTTTGACAACAAATTAAAAAGGAAATTGATCTCTTGATGGATTTTAAAATCCTGCGTATTATGTAGTATTTGCAAAATGTGCTAGAGAACATCATTATTAAATTATGAAAATTTCCAAGTTATTATACATTTTTATTCAACAATTAAAGTTGTTAACAGAAAGAAGTAGAATAAAATATCTGAAAGTCAATATGATTCCCATGAACCCAAGGAAAAGCTAAGGTTTTTGTGTCCCCATGACTTCAATGCTCAGGAGTGAAAACAGGACTATTTTAGGGGCTTTCTGGTCAGATAGTCTGGCTACAATAACCATTTTCTGGTTAAGTGAGAGGCTATACCTCAAAATAACTTAGTTATCAGTATGTTGGAGAACTGATTCAAAAAAGAAATCTTGAGGTAACCTTCTGGCCTTCACAGGCCTACATGAGCAAGTAAGTACACAAACACACACACATACATACACACACATACAGACACACATACACAACACACATACACACACACACACACATACCAGAAAGAGGACAGGGAATATCATGAACAAATATCTATGTTAACCAAGGAGGCATCAGTCAAAAATATCATTTTTTTTAATGGTATTGATAAAAATAACCTTCGTATGTACGGTGGTTTGAATGTGAATCCCTCTACCATAGCATAATATATTTGAATTCATAGTCACCAGTTTGAAACATTGAGGAAAGGATTTGGAAGGGTGGCCTTGTCAAAGAATCAAGATGTGAGATTTCAATTGTTCCTTTAGGCTGCCATCATGAACACAAAAATTGAAATTAGAATCACCATTAGACCAATTATTTTATAAATTGCATTGGTCATAGTGTTTTAACACAGCAATAGAAAAGTAACTAAAACAGAAGTTGGTACCAGGAAGTAGACTATTGCTAATACAGGTCTACCTATGCTATATTTTGTAGTAATGTGAAAACTTTGGGACTTTGGATTAGGAAGGTAATTGAACACTCCTAGCAGAGCTTAATGGGTCACCCTGGTAGTGTCTTGGAAGACTGTAGTGCTGAAAGGTATAGAGACTCTGAAGACCCCACTCAAGATGTTTCAAAGAGGAAAAGTATAAACAACTGAGCTATAAACCATTCTTGTGATACTTTTATAAAGATTGCGGCTGATTTCTGCCTTTATCATAGGACTTTGCCTTAGGATAAATTTAACAGTAATGGAATAATAGCTTTAGTGGAGGAAACTTCAAAACAGGCTAGTATTGACTTTTTCATGTGTCAATCACTCTTGTGTACATCTACAATGGAAAAAAAAAACGAAACAACAGGAAGTTCAAAATATACAGTTTAAAGGGGAAAAACAAAAGAGAACACATCAAGAAATTTAAAGTTGGAGCCAAGGCTTGTGCTGAAGGAGATGAAAGGATTAAGAGGTATGATCTGAAAGGAATACAGGATTAAAACCTGAGGATAACACCTCACCCAAATTTTAGCTTTCAAAAACAGTAGCACCAACTGGAGAGCAAGTTCAAATGGATGAGCTTATCATGGACACTCCAGATTGAAACCATAAAGCCACTGACTAGATAAACAGTCAACTGTAAGCAATACTGGAGACTCAGTCTAAGTATAACACTATGGTCACTGGATAGGAAATACCTTTCATTGTAAGAGAAGGAATTAGCAATGAAATACTGTTGATCCTATCAGATTTTGTGAATAGTAAATTTAAATATTGATAATCTGACAGGAACAAACAGAAATATATAAATAGATAACAGATGGATAGTGGATAGATATTTTGATTGATAGATGATAGATAGATAGATAGATAGATGATAGATACTAGATGATATAGATAGATAGATAGATGATAGATACTAGATGATATAGATAGATAGATAGATAGATAATAAATAGATTCATACATAGATGATAGGTGATGATGATAGATATAGTTAGAAGGATAATAGATGAAGAAGATAGATAAATAATAGATGCATAGATACATAGATGTATGATAGAGATTAGATAGATAGATGAAAGAGAGAGATTCTACAAGTAAAGTTCTTGTCTACAAGAAGATAAACAGGGAGATTGTAGACATGTGAAATAGAGGAGAAATTTACTGGAATGACATCATCTCCTGAAAGAACTCAGAAGAAGAATGTGAAAGAAATACAGACACGGACAAGGATTGACATGTGAACAGCTATCCTTCAGCACATAGCCAGGCTACACAGTCTGCTCAGGGCTCTCTGTCCATCTCTGTGGACAGTGAACACTGTTTTCCAACCTACCCAGTTGGTAAGATGATATTTCAGAGGTGTAAACTTTTTAATTAAATTTTTTCAAACCCAAGACTGCGGTGAAGGGAGGAAATTCACTTTAAAAAAAAAAAATGTGAAAATGTATAAAAACTCATGGGAAAGCCTGCTTTCTTTTAACACAACCTAAAATAGTACAAGGCTAGTAGAATACATTTGAAATGAAAGAAGGGAGAATACTGAGCATTAAAGGATTAATCAGGAATGGGGATGTGGGAGAGTAGAAATAAGGTTGAATTAACCAAAACTAAACAGCTGTGAAAACCCTTTGGAAACCCACAAATTAATGACATATTTTCAAAACACAACTTCACATAGAGTTGAAACACAATTTCTTTGCATGGGTTGATAGGTTGCTCCCAGAAAACAGGAGAAAATTAAAAATGTAGCACAAAGCACGAGATTATTTCCTATGAACTTTTAGTCAGAGAAGACTAAGGGAGCAACAAAATAACGCAAACTATTGCCATTACCTCTGCTTATTCACCAAAGCTCCATAGTAAGCCTCTATTGCTGAAGACAGCACAATTAGACTTCAGAATATTGAGAAATCAATAATAAATCTATCAGACTGATGGGAAGTGAATACACCAATGGTGTTAGTCAAAGCTGTACTTGCATGCTGCAATAAAGACCTGCTACATAAGAAGTGCCCCTGGTCTGGCTAATACAGTGAGCCTACCACCTTTTGATTGTAATGAGGAATATTCCATAGGGGGAATTTCATGACTGGAACTATCATCCTTTTCAAAAGCCCATGGTTGGGAAGGTCATAGGTCATAAGGTAGACACTATTGTTATTTTGAAAACTAGTCATGCTGCCAAATTGACTTGTAAATAGTTAGGTTTATATTCATAAACTTTGGCTGCTTTTAAGACTATAGATAGAAAAGCTGCTTTTGAGGTGAGCAGAAGTTAGCAGAGTGATACATAACTTGTCAGAATACTGAGAACCAGAGACAAGGTGTCCAGCCCCAAGCACAACCACCACCAAGGATCAGGGAACACAATCTAAAAGGGAACTGAAATAATGTATGAAACAAGAGGACAGGGAAGAGTGCTGTCTTCCAGGCATGGCATAGCTATTGTACTCATGAACTCATAGCTGCTATGGTTACCTTTATGAGACCTGAACAAGATGAAGCCACTCAAAATTGTGTAGACAGCATTCTCCCAGGCTCTTCCCTTACTGGAGAAATATTGGCAGCAGATAATTGCATATGAAGAAGAATCATTCTTTAATGAGGACTTGGCAACTTGTAGGATTTGAGTACTTCAGTTTGTACCCCACACACATGTATCTTTACCCAGAAGTAAGTGGACTTACTGAAAGAGAAAGAGACAGAAAGAAAGTTTGGAGCAGAGATATAGAGGAAGACATGGCAGGAGTTGGAGGAAGGGAACGCTACATAGAATTCTATTTCACTATATGAAATTCCAAAAATTAAAAATTATATATCTTTTAGTTTTGAATTCTTTCATATTCTGTATATTTGGTACTCTATAGAAAAATATATAGGCTATCTTATGATTAAATATAATTTCCTGTTATATCAATATACACACTCAGATGTTTGTGAATTATTCTCATCTACCTTTTAGTTATATTTAAAATTTATGAATGTGTGTCTGTCTTTGTGAGTTTATGCAATGTGTATGAAAGAGTAGAAGTGACTATGTGCACAGATACTAAAAGTGGGCACCATGTCCATTGTAGTTGGCATTACAAGTGTTTGCTTGATGGCCAGTTTGATATATGGATGCATGGAACTAAACCCTGTTCTCATGAGGGCACAACCAGGTATTAGTAACTGCTGAGCCATGTCTCCAGTCTTGCCATTTATTTTTAATAAATGTTTTGGATGAGTTTATATAGATTTTAATGATTAGTGTTTTTATATAGTAGAAATAAATCCAATAAAAAATCATTATATGATTAAAAATAGACTGAATTTTTTTAATTTAATTTTGATACAGAAAACTACTACTTTGGTCTTAAAAACACTGAATGATATTTCTGTGAAAAGATGTTTAGAGAGAGGAAGTTTCAAGTTTGGTTCATAACTTCAACCAAGTAAAGATCAAGAGGTAGGTTTTTATGTGAGTTTCAAGTTTAATTTGGTGAAAAATTCAGTAGTACCAAGCATTTGGAGCAGACTTCAAAGGCAATGAATTCAGAGCAGCCTCTCTGTTCTTGGGGACACTACCCACCAGCTTTCTCCTGTACTAACTCATCCAACCTGATTCACCTGAGATTAGTTAACCAAGACCTTGCATGAGGTCAGATTAGCCATAAGAGAGATAGAAGGCATGGTAGCCTTTGAAGAAGCAATCAAATTGTCTACAGTGTCCAGATTTTAAAGTTTCCATGTAAATGTAAAGAGAAATGGGGACCCAGAGGATAAGAAGTGGGGAGAGAAAAAGAGCAGAGGAAGAAGGAAGAAGGAAAAAATAAAGTCAAGCATCTATCACTTGTATGGATATTCACATTTAATTTCATGTCAAATGCAATCAAATTCAACATTTCTGTCATCCATTAAAGAATTTAGTAGTTTTATTTTTATTTTGGTCTTCATTGATCCTTAAATATATACAGCATTTCTTTGAGAACAGATATTAATAATGTTAGTATTCAATATATAAATTAAACTCTTTGGTGATTTTCATGTTTTGAAACAATGTGTATCTAATATTCTTTTAAATATCAAAATGTGGCTTTTCTCATTTTAATTTTTTTGTAATATTTTATATATAGGAGCATTTTGTCTGAATGTATGTCTGTACATCACATGTTCATCTGATGTCTGAGAGGTCCAGAACTAGATTTATGCAAGTATGTGAGGTATCACTTGAATGCTAGGATTCAAACTCAGGTCCTCTAAATGAGCAGTCAGTATTCATAACCTCAGAGTCATCACTCCATCCCCACTTTTGCAAGATGCTTTTTGCATGTGAGATTTCCTTCTTACATGAATATGCTTGTAGTCTTCTGAAGATGTCTAAAAGATTCAATTTCACAGAAACCAGGAGGAAATCAAGAAACTTACTGCAGCAATGACTACAGCTTCTCTCTGTTTCCTTCTGAGTGAACTCCCTTCTAAATAGTTCATTGATGATATTGGAAAACAGAACTGTGAGAAGAGAAAAATAAGTTATAAGAAAAATGTTTTGCATAGGGAATCCAAGTGAAGTCTAGGGAGGAGGAACCCTTGTTCTGTCTTCCATGGTTCCTGAAGGGCTTGTGTTGCCCCTGTGTTAAAAGAAATTAGAAGTCCTTGCCCATGGGATGGGTCTCAATTTTGGCGAGTTATTGGTTGGCCATTCTCTGTTTCTGTCCCATATTTGTTCTTGCATTTCTTGTAGTCAGGAGAAATTTTGGGCCGAAAGTTTTATGGGTGGGTTGGTGTCCTTATCCTCCCACTAGGACGTCCTGCTTGGCATAGGTAGTTTCTTTAGGTTCCATGTCTCTTTGATATTCATCTCCACTATTGTTACCTGCATTGACTCCTGGGAGCCTCCACCATCCTAGGTCTCTTCCATGTCCTAGAGATGCTACCACCACCACCCGTGACCCTGCCAGCTGCAGGTTTACATTCATTCTCCTGACTCTCTGGACCTCTCTTCTGTCTCTCCCCACACCTGATCGTTACACCTCCTCAATTCCCCCATTCCCGTCTCTGTCCCTCTCCCACCCAGTTCCCTCCCTCTATCTGCCTTCCTTCTTGTTTAGCTTCTTTAGGTCTGTGGAGTGTATTATGGGTATCCTGTACTTTATGGCTAAATACTATGCATACTTTTTTGGGTCTGGGTTACTTCTCAATCCCTGACACTATTAGCGATACACTGTTATGCTTGCCAGACAGGGACCTAGCATAACTGTCCACTGAGAGGCTCCATCCAGCAGCTGACTGAAACAGATGCAGAGACCGACAGCCTAACACTGGAGTAAGCTCAGGGACTCTTATGACAGAGTTGGGGGAAGGACTGAGGGTCTCAAAGGAGATAGGAATTCCAAAGGAAGACCAACAGAGTCAGCTAACCTGGCCTTTTGTGGGCTCTCAGAGATTGAGCCACCAATCAAATAGCATAAACAGGCTAGACAGAGGCCCCTGGCACATAAGTAGCAGATGTGAAGCTCAGTCTTCATGAGGGTGCCCCAACAAATAGAGCAGGAGCTGTCCCTAATGCTGTTGCCTGTCTGTAGAATCTGTTCTCTAACTAGGCTACCTTGACTGGTCTCAGTGAGATGGGAAGCAATTTGTCCTGCAGAGACTTGGTCTGCCAAGGTAGGGGAATGCTGGAGGTTGAGGGCAACTTCTCAGGTTAGAAAAAAGAGGGATGGGGGAGGGGATGTATATGCTGGGAGGAGGGACAGAGATCTGGGTGTAAAATGAATGAAGGAAGGAAGGAAGGAAGGAAGGAAAAAGAAATAGGTGAATTTTAAAGTAACATTCTCAGAGTATAACAAAACTGAGTTTTCAACAAATAAGTAATATAACACTTAGTGGAAACTATACCTAAATACACTAAATGTTTGTTTTCTCAGATTGTTTTTAATATATTTTATGCATATGCACATATGTCTATGATCATATGTGAGTGGAGGTGTATGAAATAGAGCAGAGAAAAACATGAGGTATCCCTTTTATGGTGTTATTCAGTATGATTTTTAGACTAGGTCTCTTTTATTTGTGTGGAAGTCACTGACTTAGGCTGGACTGATTGGTTACCCTACCTCAAGAATCTGCTTGCCTCTGCCTCCCCAGCTCTGGGATAACAGGCCACCATGCACTTGCCTGGCTAATCATTCTCCTCAGCTTTAATCTTTACTTTTTACAATGTTTTAGAAATGCCTTCAAGGAACCTTAGTTATGCTTTGCTGTTTTAATAAATGGTTTTATTTTTAAATTAAATGTGAAGTGCTTATCCCATTGTTAACTCTGTATATTCCACAAAACCCACAGTGTAAAGCATGAGTCCTAAACAACTACCCACAGGGTAGTCACTTGATCAGCTTTAAGCAAAATGCCTTAGTGTCTAGAGCATATAGTGTACCAATCTAGCAAAAAACTCCAAGAACTGTTTCCTTTCAAGCATAGAGAACTAGTCCAATGTGCTTAAAAGCATTAAAGGAACAAAAGTCAACCAAGAACACTGACAGTAAGAACACTGTGAATAAGCAAAGAATTAAGCCATAGATCATGACCAAATTAAGTAAGGATCTTGTTCTTTGGCCAGGGACCAGGTTTTAGTTTTGACTTTTCTTTTAGTTTCGGTTCTCTTGCCATGAAGAGACACCATGGCCAAGCCAACCCTTATCAAAGAAAGCATTTAATTGTGGGCTTGCTTACAACTGCAGAGGGTTGGTCAATTTATCATCATGGTAGGAGCATAATAGCAGGTGGGCCTGCATGGTGTTGGACAAGTAGAGGAGAGGTTTATGTCCTGATCCAAAGGCAGAAAGCAGAGAGGAGGGAGAAGGAGAAGGAGAGAGAGTGGGAGAACGGGAGAGGAAGGGGAGGGAGAGTGAACTAAGCATGCAAATATATGAATGTATGGGGGACATTTTCATTCAAACAACTACATTTCCCTTGATTATTTGTTTCAAGTAAATTCTATATTTGGGCATGATCTGGAAGCAGACTGTAATATGTATGTCACTTAAGATCAAGTGTGGGAATTTTTTTAACATCATCTGGCTCAAAAATATGGTTTAAGTTTGAACTGATTATTTCAGTTTTAAACCTTTTACTTGCTTAGACTTAATCACCCCTAATCATCTAAACAAACTTGTTATTTTCTGAAATTTCTGGAATCCTTCCATTGTGTAGCCTGAAGCATTGTTTTGTTATTTCCATTGGGGGCTATAGTATACTCTCATTTATGTAGCTATGAGAGTAAAAATTTGGATTGTAAGATTTAATTAAGACAAGAGTCATCTTATGAAATATTTGGCAACATTCTTTCCCTGAATGATGCTTTAGTCTAACTGCTTCATAAAGCAGTGAATATGGTAGGCTAGTTTGCTAAAAGATGAACAAAATTTGCATCAACAGCCTCCAAACTAATGCTGAGCTTGAATCATTTTTTTCTAGTGCTATGAAATTTAGATATTTAAGGTTTAATATTTTATATACTTAGAAACAGCAAGATTTCTTCTTCAAACACAAAAATTAAACATATAGCTTACAGTGAGTTTTCATTTGTAAGGTGTTAGAGAAGGAATAACAGACAAATGTGAGTTTCTTCCATCCAGTTTCCCACTTTAAGTCTGTCTTGAGATATGGAACCAAATATGCAAGAGTCAATCACAGGCTGATGAATTTTGTAGAGATTCATTTACTATATCCATATAAAGTCACAAGGAGCATTTTACAATCATTTTTCCTATACCCATAAACACACATATACATACATTCACATAGAAACACACAGAGAGATGCACATACACATACAGGCAAGTACAAATGCATATGTGAGCATTTATGCACACATACAAACACACACACACACACACACACACACACAAAAGAAAAACCTTTTAAAAGACAAGATTTTCAATGGTAATGTAACATTCATAACATAATGTGAAGTACAGTGTTACACAATAGCTGTAGATATAAGAAAGTGAAACCCCAGTGAGGAGTCTCCAGCCCAGGTTAAATTGTCATGTTGGCTCCTTTATATTACTTTATTCTGCATCTAATATGAGAGCACACTGTGATCTACCACTGGGAATTACTTATTTAATCATTGAAAATACATGAAAGTGTCCAAATGCTGAAGTTGTTAAGTACAATACTCAACACACTTTTATTAAAGCAGTGTGTTAGCCAAGGAACATAAAGCCAGCAACTCCAGGGAGACAGTCAACAAGAATGAATACAAATTGACTAATGAAAGCAGCTACAAGTTGATAAGAAGCCCAAGTTTTAGAAGAATTTTAAAAAAAATAACTTTCAAATCTGCTATTATAAATTTTGCTTTTTATCTGATTTTAGTTTAAGTCATAGGCCCTTGTGCTTTATCATTCTGTTTAAGGGAAACTTACTTCTTCCATTGAAATATTTAGTTGCACCATAGAACTGTTATAAATGCCTATATGAAAATCTTGAGATAAACATCTCTAAACAAAGTGTTAATACTATAGATCCAATAATTATGTCTTATGAACAGAATGCTTGTTTTTTTTTTCCAAAATCCATGTTGTGACTCTTAATAGCCAATATGATAATATTTACCCATGAAAGCTTTAGGAGATGAGAATGGGACTCCATGTTATATTTCCTATTATTAAAATGAAATAATGAAAATGGTATTGTACAGACATTTCCTTTGAGATTAAAACTGTCAACCTTGGAAGAAACCTCCTTAAGATATAGGTTGTTAGAATGAAGGGGAAACAACAGGATATTCTAAAGGTAGATGGATATTTCTTCCTGTGGAAAAACTTTAAGCTTGGGAAATATACAACTCAAAGGCTTCAGGAAGTTCCCCAAACTCATAAGCTTCATTAGGCTCCTCCTTTCCTGAGAATATAACAGCAGTAAGAACAGCTTGAATACATTTTCAGAAGAGCTGAGATTGCTAGAAGTAGCTTAGACCATCTGAGGCATCTGGAAGTAGTAGAAACCAGTGGAATTATTTGGAAGTAGTTCAGTCCAATTGAGATATGCAGAAAGGACACTGTCCAACCTGTTCTGAAGAATGTTGTGCATTATGTTCCAGGTTAACAGTTTTCATGAGCTGTCACTCATTGGACTGAGTTTTTGTGATTCAGCTGTCTTTGAGTCATCTCTGCTCCTGTAAGCCACTCTTCACCCATATGTATGCTATTCCAATAAAGCCCATTGGCTCATCAAAAGGAACATTGAAGGTATCCTTACTTAGGTCTATCATCAGTTCCCTGTATGGGTGAGTAGATGTTTGTGCATGTTTCTCCTGAAATAGTGTCAAACACAGCAGATGTCTAACTTATAGTCAAATATTACTATTATTTTGTTTCATAAGCTATGAGCTAGAGAGTCAGAGCCATGCACATGCAAGTGCATGTGTGCATGCACGCACATACACACACACACCTGATTATTTTACTATCAAAAGTAAAATTGACCTTATGTCCTCTATGTGACCTGAAGCGAATTGACATTTCTTAACCTATTTCTGAAATGAAAATATGAGGAGGTTAAACGAACTCCATTTGACTAGGTGAAGTTATAAACAAAGAGAGGCAAAGGGCTTCATAGTGTGGCTGGCAAGTGATGAAGACTGCATTAAGGCTGGATAGTTTGTTCTTTTTCAATGACATCCTAAGAGGTCATAGCTCCTTAGAGTTAAAAGCAAATGATACTAGTCAATCATTCTCCTGCTTGGGCAAGAAACTTGTAGGTTTATTTTCCTGTTCCTGTCAACATTTAGCTGAATATTAATAAATACTTTGCTTTTTATGATATCAAGGAGAAGCATTTCACCATTTAAATAGATCTTCTGAAATGTATTATCCCTATATGAGAATATGTTATTACCCTCTAAAATCTGGTTGTTTTCCAAGGGCCTTGAAACAAAACTCTAAACCTGTCTGAATAATATACAAATAACTCAGTGTAGTAATTTTTGTGAGCACAATATATGCTGGAAAAACATATTTTGGTTGCTGATGAGAATTCAATCATATCTAAGGCTGGTGTCCTCAAAGAACCAAAACCAGTGAAAAAAACAAACTCAAAGAAACATCTTAGAGTGTAATGGCTGCTCAAGTAGGCATAACTATAAGACATAGTGACACTGACAGAACAAAAAATTGGACTGTGATTCATGGTGCAAATAGTAAATGGTCTTTGTCAGTATATACAAATAAGCACACAGGATAGGTGTTCACTATCCTTTGAACCTTATAGTTTACTTCAAGAAACAATATATTTAATATAAAATAAATTAATCCTTAGAGGGATTATATGTAACACAACACTTCAGTTTATGGTCTTCTGTTCCAGGAGGAGCAATACAAGAAACCACACTGCAATGAGCAATTTTATTAATGAATTAGAACTAGTTTTTAACCATATTATTCCTACCTGATAATAGTCATGTTAATATGACAATGACCTTTGATTTAGTTATTTCCTAATACTCTAACAAAAGCAACTTAGAGGAAAAAGGACTTATGTTAGCTCACAGTTCAAGGTATATACCATTATAGGCAGTAGAAACTTGAAGCAAACTCTGCTGTTGGAAAACAGCAATACATGCTGCTGCTCAGATTCCTCTCTCACACTATCCAGGACTCCCCACCCAGCAAATGGTGTGACCCACAATGGGATACTTTTTCTCATATCATAACAAAATCAAGATAGTCTCTTGTAGGTATGATTAGACCCTGTTTCCCAGATAGTGCTAGATTCTGTCAAGTTGACATTCGTCACCATCACCTACCCCTCACATTTGTACTATATGCACATTTCATTCCAGATCTATCTAGTAACTGCCGCTCTTCACTTGGTTCCAGACAAAGAATCTGGAATTCAGACTAACCCAACAATTTGTTAAGTTAATTCATGTTTCACGAGAATAAGAAAAGAACATCAACAATTCTAAGATTTCTTTCTCAAAAGTGAGGAACATGAGAAACAAACTCGTTTCCACCCTCTAGATGCCTCGTTCAGCTATCACACTGGCTCCCACAGTCCTTGTTCTTGACTACTTAAAAAAACAAGTTCACGTTCTCATTTGCATCAATTAACATTCCAAAAATTCTAACAAATTCTGTTCACAAGCTCTGTTAATACTACATTTTTTTCTTCATCACATTTTTTAGTTATGAAAGTCAAATGTGTTCATTATAGGTTACTGAAAACTATAGAGAGATATTAAGGGAAAAATTAAACTATCATCTCTAAAGCCAGAAATAACTACAGCTTATCACCTTTTAGCCAAATTTTTCCTTTGGATTATGCATTGCTTTAATAGGAAATACATTGCTTAAATGCATGTTAAGCCACATTGTCTTTCTGGTTATGAAACTAGTATTTATCTGATACAATTCTCCAGGCAACAACCCAACACAAAGTACAGATAACTAAAAAATGCTGAAAGAGGGACAAATAGTTCTTTCCAGAGAAGAGCTCTATGATTGGTTATCTATCAACCTCTGGCCACATATGAAAATGTACATACTAGTAACAATATTGAATAAATGGGGATGATTTATGTATTTTGGAGTATATGTATGTATAAAAATGAATATAGTTATGTAATAACAACTGGCTTTTTTAAGGATGTGAATTCAAGAGAGGGCAAGAAAGGGTACATGGAGGTTTTGGAGGGAAAAGGGAAAGAAAGAAATGATGAAATTATATTATAATTTAAAAAATAAAAGAAATAATCAAGCAAAGCTGCCATATAGGAAAATCCCCAAGATCCACAAAGAGCAAATGTAAGGCCTTGTATTAATTGCCTCAATGAACCAACAGTCAGCATAAGAAGGCAGCCATTTTCAATTCCCAACTAATAAAACCCTAAATGGCAACAGACCTAGCTGAGCTCTGAATCCAGTGTACAAGAGGTCTATGTTCCATGCTGTACATTAACCCAAACCAAAGAAGCATGCATGATAATATGTAATTACTAATTTGAACTATAAAATTGGTGGTTAGCTTGCTGCAGACACTTCACTGACAAGAACAGATGACCTCATCAATTTATTATACTTGATAATTGGTGAGAAAAGTTGTTCACACAAGTAGAAGTAGCAAATGTCAGAAGATTATTAAAAGCTTTTTGACTGATGGATGAATTCTCATAATTACTAGAATTGAGATCACTTTCTTTAACTTGTATTTCATAAACTCTATTATATCTGTGTTTTCATTACTTGACCAATGTAATTTTAAAAAAATATTGCAATAATATGAAAATAACACAATGTTTTTATATCAAGTACATCAAAATATAAAGCTTTCTCTTACATATTTCAGACAGTGACTTATTGGTCCTTAATAATTCATCTTAAATTTTGAACTATATTCTAAACATCTTTAAATAAACCATTCACTCCATATTTTCAAGAATGGATTTTGTTCTGGAAATACATGCTATATTTTCATGAGATTTTTGTCATTTTTCCTCTAATTCTTTTATGGGCTCAACTAATGTAAACTTTATCAAACCCATGGCTATGTTTCAAAAATATCCGACATAAGATTTATTTGGAGAAAGTGTTTTGGATTCTCACAGCTTGCAAATAAATTCTTCACAAAAGTCTATCTTTGGAAGAGCAACACAGTTCTGTATAAAACAGCAGAGAATGTTGTCTGATCTCATCTTTCACACACAGCTAAAAACAGGCAGGATAGGACAGCTTGGATTTTATTAGATTCACCATTTTTGATAACATCATTTAATGTGAAACTTCAATCCACAACAAATATCTGTATCAGAAACCACACTGTGAAGAAAAAAGTAAATTTCTTGAGTATCATATTTCTAATATAAACCGCATCTAAAAGCCTTTATATTTTGTTTCTGATGTTTCTAAATATCAGAGCACACAGATTTATTTTGTGTTTATGAATTATCTAGTTTGTATTGAAGTAGTCAATGATTTTAAAATGTGCATCTCCTATAGATACTTTTTATGTTTTATAAAACAAATTAAGTTCTTTAGAGAAAAAGTCTTTGAAATTTTTAACTATTACTGAAATGTGTTCAATCTATTAAAAAAATTATTGATGAAATTTCTTTCTGATCACCAAATATGTGTCCTCGAGCTGTATAAATCATCTCACATTCTTTCGTGTTATGGTCTGTTTATGGTTTAATTTAGCTCCACAAAGGTCCATGTGATTGGAGAGTTTCCCTGTAAAAAGTAATGGAAAGTGCTATG
Source organism: Rhynchomys soricoides (assembly GCA_019843965.1). NCBI lineage: Eukaryota > Metazoa > Chordata > Mammalia > Rodentia > Muridae > Rhynchomys > Rhynchomys soricoides. The sequence goes on along the minus strand of JADRCH010000271.1, from coordinate 2,312,635 downwards.
CAACCTTTAAGATGTGGAACCTTGAGAGACTTCCTTACAACGCTCTTGGACAGGAGCTCTCATGTAATGCTTGAGATCTCACAAAAGGCTACTGAAATAACTGTCTGTCCATTCTGCTCCTGGTTTGAAATATAATTGTACATTGCTCTCCTCTCTAGTTTGACAAAGTGAAAGGGAAAATCATGTCACAGACCTGTGGTGGTTATTTCTGGTTGTCAGCTTTACTACATCTGGAATGAACTACAATCCAGAAATAAAGGGCACACCTGAGATCCAGGTCTTGAGGCTGGGAGACACAGACTTCTAACCTGGATCTTGACAAGGGATGACACACCCCTTTGATCCATATCCCTTGAGTTCAAAACCAATGTAGGACAGACCAAGTTCCAGATCCATCTATGGTGGTACACAACTTTAATATGGTCCATACCTTCTGCTGGAAGCCTAGATAAGGACAGCAGAAGAAAGAAGGCCTTCTTCTTTACCTGCTTGCACTTACTTGCTAGCACATCTATTGCAACCTACTTCTGCAAGATTCCAGCTTATACAAAAGACCAGCTGAAACAACTAGCCTTGTGGGACTGAGCAACTACTAGATTCTTGGACTTCCTATTCACAGCTGCCCTTTGTTGGGTTCATTGGACTGAAGACTATAAGTCATTCCAAAAATTTCCCTTAATATATGGAGATACTCCACAAGTTCAGTGACTCTAGATATCTTAATACAAGACTCTACGTTATTCCATTTGAACCCCCAAAATGGAACTATGTTCTTTCTTTAGTCCTCAAGAGCACACAGCAGACACTTATTATAGTAATAAAAGCTGACTAATGCATTTCATATAAATGATACTATATATAGTGCATTGTCAGTTTCAAAGGTATAGAGCTGGTGACATGGATCAGCATGTAAAATTACTTCTACAAATCCTGTGGACTCCAGATCAATACCTGGAGAAGAGAGAGCTGATTTCTACATGTTGTCCTTTGACCTACATGTGTGTGCTTACACATACATACACACACACACACACACACACTCATAAAGAGAGAGAGAGAGAGAGAGAGAGAGAGAGAGAGAGAGATCCACTCTAAAACTATAAACATGCAATTACTCCAACATAAAATTAACAGCTACTGAGAGAAGAAGAATTAATCTTCCTCAGGGTAAGCTATTATTTGATTTGTTATCCAACATGAAGCGATGAGCCATAAGAATATGTACATTTAAGATACTCATACTCTGAAACAATACCAATAAAAAAAATGGGTCCCCTGTGCTGTCCAGTCCTATGTTAAATTGACACAAGGAAGAGTCACCTGAAAGAAGAGAACCTCCATTGAGAAAAGTCTTTCCATAAGATCTGGATGTAGAATTTTTTTACTATCAATTGATAAGGGAGGACCCAGATCATTTTGTATGGTGCCATGCCTGAACTGGTGCTTCTGAGTTCTATAAGAAAGTCAGCTGAGGCCCTGCACCTTGCCTAGCAGCACAGTAGAACCAGCCTTGTTGGTGTGATCTAAGGAAAGCTGGCTCCCAAAAGTGTAGGTATGGGAGAGCTGGTCCCACTCCTTACTGACCATGGGGTGGTGTGGGTAAGGTAGAGTATGCATAGCTCTTTACATAAGGATGAAGAGCTAGCCTTGTCCCCCACCTAGGCAAAGCAGGTGAGCTGCCCTGGTGGCACTGGTACAGGATAGCTAGCAGGCTGACTAACTCAGCTACTACTCAGGTCCAGAACCAGAGCTTTGAGTTGGCCCATCCAAACATCTAACCCCTGCTGGGGCACATGAAGGAGCAAATCCTGCACAACCAAACCTGTAGGATGTCCATGACATAGGACAGCAATAGAAATTCTACAAGGAGTTCCCATGAGGATCCAGTATTGATAATGTAGCAGAAGCCTGAGGCCTCGAACCATTGCAAGTAAAGCTGTTTGAACAAACAGGTATACTGTGTGACACACTGTGGCAGCTTCCTAGGTGAGATAAGGATTTTTTGTGGGGTTTGTTGTTGTTCTTGTTCGTGTTCTTCTTCGTGTATGCTTGTTTTATTATTTTTATTTTTTTCTTTCCAAGGGAGGTTGCAAGGCAGAGGGCAAATATGAAGGGACCAGGAGATGAGTTAGATTGGGGTGCATGATGTCAAATTCACAAAGAATCAATAAGAAAAAAATTAAAACAGACAAAATGAAACAATCCCTCTGAGGACGCCATGGAGAGGAAGCCCATTAAGCAACACTCCTTCATGGCCTCTGCATCAGCTCCTGCCACCATACTATAGTCTTGTTTGAGTTCCTGTCCTTACTACAATGTGGAAGTATAAGCCAAATAACCCCAACTTGCTTTTGCTTTTTGGTCATGCTATTTCATTGTAACAGTAGAAACCCTAACTAAGACATCCTCCAACCTTGATTTGAGCATAGTCATTGCTTTATGTTAACTTTATGACTCACTTTTTGCTAAGGAACACAGATCAGAAATTAAAATATAGTAATGCTTGTTGATTAAAAAAATATATTATTCTACCCTTTATTGTGGAAAGTTATAAATATTAAAACAAAAATCACACACCAAAATTAAACATATACAAAATATTTGTTGTTTTAAATCATTTTATTTACCATGATTTTTGAAGCAGCAACAGATGAGTAAAATAATCTTCAAAACTTATAAATAATTTAGCAAAAATTAAAAGGTCAAAGACTTTTCTTATAACCATTATTCATTACTAATATTTTATGCAAAATAGCATAATTGATCTATGCATGAGCTGTGATTATAGGTCAGGAATGGAAGAATCACAGGATTCTCCAAAGTACAATGAGAAGATACTCACTTTATTGCTATAAATAAGATTTAGGCTTTTATACTATTTAATTTACTTTTTAAAAATTTTATATAGTATAAAGTTAAAGTATAAAGTTATCAGACTTCCAGTCCACTCCTCCACCACCAGCAGTCTCCAGAGAATCATGTGTGGCACCCCATCCTACAGCATTGCCTGCTTCCCAAGAATCCAGATCTAATATGACACACACAGGTAAGATACCCCACCCATCTACCCCAAATCCTTTTCCAGCAGAGACCCCAGCAAGCCTAGCAACCTTGGACTCTGCCCTTCAGGTTGGAGCTCCATCTTCCTTCTAGTCCACACCTGCACCAGTGGAATTTACAGAGCAGGAAACACAGTGGCCCACCCCATGGCTCTGTCAGCATCCCAAGAGGCTTCTAACATAACACACACAGGAGGCCTGTTCAAACCCAAGACACACAGTTCCACCTGCATCTCAGGAAACCTGCTCCAACACAGGACACTCAGGCCAACCAACACCAGAGACAACCAAAAGGACCAAAGGCAAGTGCAAGAACATATTTAACAGAAGTCAATACAATATGGTACCATGAGAACCCAGCTCATCTACTACAGCAAGTCCTGGGTATCCTAACACACCTCGAGAGTAAGACTGTGACTATAAATCCCATCTCCTGAAGATGATAGAGGTGTTTAAAGAGGATATAAATAATTCCTTAAATACAGGAAAACACAGTCAAACCGATAGAAGGTCTTGAAGAGGAAACAAATAAGTGCATAAGTAAATACAGGAAAATACAGTCAAATAGGTGAAGGAAATGAATAACTGTGAGCTAAAAATGGAAATGGAAGCAATAAAGAAAACACAAATGGAGGTAAGCCTGGAGATGGAAAACCTAGGAAATAGGACAGGAAATAAAGATTCAAGCATCATTAACAGAATACAAGAGATGGATGAGGGAAACTCAAGTGAAGAAGAAACCACAGAAGAAATGGATTAATTGATCAAAGAAAATGTCAAATGTAAAAAGTTCCTAAATCTAAATATCCAGGAAAAATGGGACACCATGAAAAGACAAAACCTAAGAATAATAAGAATAGAAGAGTGCAAAGATTCCCAGTTCAAGAAAATATCTTTAACAAAATCATAAAATCTTCCCTAAGCTAAAAAAAGAGATGACTATAAACATATAAAAAGCTTATAGAACACCAACTAGATAGCACTAGAAAAGATAATCTTTGTACCACATAGTAATCAAAGCACTAATGCACAGGACAAAGAAAGAATATTAAAAGCTGCAGGGAGAAAAGGCCAAGTAACATATAAAGAAAGACCTATCAGAAAGACAGCTCACTTCTCAAAAGATACCCTCAAAGCCATAAGATACAGGACAGAAGTCTTGCAAACCCTAAAGGATCCACAGATGTTAGCCTACACTACTAAACCCAGCAAAACTCTCAATTACCGTAGGTGAGGAAACCAAGATAGTTCATGACAAACCAAAATTAAACAATATCTTTCTATGAATCCAGCCCTACAGAGGATATTATAAGGAAAACCCCAACACAAGGAGTGTAACTACACCCAAGGAAACACAAGAAGTTAATCATCTCACAGCAAACTCAAAAAGAAGAGAATCACACGCACACACACACACACACACACACACACACACAAACACACACACATACAGAGAAATACATTTCCACTTCCAACAACAAAATAACAGGAACTAACAATCACTGGCCATTAATATCTCTCACATCAATGGACTCAATGTACCAATGAAAAGACACAGGCTAAAAGTCTGGATACATAAACAGGATCTGCTGCATACAAGAAACACACTTCAGCAACAAAGATAGACAGGGATCAGAGTATAGAGCTAGAAAAACATTTTCTAAGCAAACAGACCCAAGAAACAAGCTGGAGTGGCAATTCTAATATGTAACAAAATAGACTTTCAAACAAAAGTTATTAAAAGAGATGGGGAAGGGCATTTTATATTCATCAAAGGAAAAATCCACCAAACAAATGTCTCAGTTTTGACCATCTGTGACCCAAATGCAAGAGCACCCACATTCATAAAAGAAATTTTACTAAAGCTCAAAACACACAGTGAACCCTACACAATAATAGTGGGAGACTTCAACACATCACTGTCACCAATAGTCGGGTCATTGAAACAGAAACTAAACAGAGAACTAATAAAACTAAAAGAAGTTAAGAAACAAAGGGAATATATATATCTTCACCCCAAAACAAGGCAATAAACTTTCTCAGCACCTCTGGAAACCTTTTTCAAAATTGACTATATAAACACAAAACAAGCCTCAACAGATACAAGAAGGTTGAAATAACCCTTGCATTCTGCCAAATCTCCATGAACTACGACTAGACATCAAAAACAACAGAAATGACCGAAACCCCACATACTCATGGAAATTGAACAACTCTCTATGCAATGATAACTTGATCATTGGAAGCAGTGCTAAAAGGAAATTTCATACCACTAAGTGCCTTCATAAAGAAATCGGAGTGATCTCAAACTAGTAACTTAACAGCCCACCTGAAGCTCTCAAACAAAAGGAAGCAAACACACCCAAAAGGAATAGATGGCAGGAAATAGTCTAAATCTAGGCTGAAATCAACCAATTAGAAACAAAAACAACAATATATAGAATCAACAAAACCAAAAGTTGGTTCTTTGAGAAAATCAATAAGATAGATAAACCCTTAGCGAAACTAACTAAAAAACACAGAGAAGGTATCCAAATTAACAAAATCAGAAATGAAAAGGGGATACATAACAATAGAAGCTGAAGAAATTTTAAAAAAGTCATTAGGTCTTACTTCAAAAGCTCAAACTCCACAAAAATGGAATATCTGAACAAAATCGATAAATTACTAAACAGATACCATATCCCAAAATTAAATCAAGATACCACCTAAACTGTCCCATAACCCTAAGGATATATAAGCAGTCAATAAAAGTCTCCCAACACAAAAAAGCCCAGAGCCAGATGGTTTTAGTACAGAATTCTACCATACTTTCAAAGAAGAGCTAATACCAATATACCTCAATTTTTTTACAAAATACAAACAAAATTAATACAACCTAATTCATTCTCTGAGGACATGGTCACATTGATACCTAAACCACACAAAGACTCAACAAAGAAAGAGAACTTCAGACCAATTTCACTTATGAACCTAGATGCAAAAATTCTCAAAATTATTGCAAGAAAAAGCCAAGAACACATCAAGAACATCCTTCATCATGATCAAGTTGGCTTCATCCCAGGGATGCAGGGATAGTTCAGTATATGAAAATCTATTAACCTCACCCACTGTATAAACAACCTGAAAGACAAAAAATCACATGATCATCTCATAAGATGCTGAAAAAGTCTTTGACAAAATCCAACACATCTTTATGTTAAAAGTCTTAGGAATATCAGGGATTCAAGACACATGTCTAAGCATAATAAAAAACAATATACAGCAAGACAATAGCCATCATCAGATTAAACTGAGAGAACTTAAAGCAATCCAACTAAAATCAGGAACAAGACAGAAAATGTAGTACATTTACACAATGGAATACTATCTGGTTATTATTAAGAAGGACTTCAGAAATTTTGCAGGCTAGTAGATGGAACTAGAAAATATCATCCTGAGTGAGATAACCCAGCCCCAAACAAACATTCATGAAATGTACTCACTGATAAGTGGATATTTGCCATTAAGTACACAATACCCATGATATACCCCCACAGACCCAAAGAAGTTAAACAAGAAAGAGGGTACAAACAAGGATAATTGAATCACATGTAAAAAGGGAAACAAAACAGTCATAGGAGATAGAAGGAGGAAGGGAAAGGGTGAGAGAGGGGAGGGAGAAGGGAATGGGAGGCAGGATCAGGGGTAGGGAGAGACAGGAGAGAGGCACTAGAGAGCCAGAGGCATTAACGGAAATCTGCAGCTGCTGTGGATGGGGAGGAGGAAGAATCTCTAAGAAGTCCTAGAGATGGGCTAGGGAAGGCTCCCAGAAGTCAATGCGGGTGATCTTAACCAAGAGGCCTAACAGAGTGGGCATGGAACCTGAAGAGGCCACCTCCTGTAGCTAGGCAGGACCCCCAATGGAGGGATAAGGACAGCAACCTACACAAAATTTTTTACCCAACTTATCTCATATAAAAGAAAGGTAGGGATGGAGCAGAGACAGAAGGAAAGACCTATCCATAGCCGGCCTAACTTGAAACCCATCCCATAGACAAGCACCAGTTCCTGACATTATTAAAGATACTCTGTTATGCTTACAGATAGGAGGAGCCTAGCATAACTATCCTCTAAGAAGGTCTACCCAGCAGCTGACTGAAACAGATGCAGATACCAACAGCCAAACATTAGATGGAGGTTGGGGACACTTACGGAAGAGATGGAGAAAATATTGAAGGCCCTGAAGTATGTGGCAACCCTACAGGAAAACCAAAAGAGTCAAAAAACCTCGACCCCTGGACCTTTCAGAGTCTGAGTCAGCATCCAAAGGACATACACAGGCTGAAAACTAGGCCTTGGCACAAATGTAGCAGATAATCAGCTTAGTAGTCTTCACTGCTGCTGCCTTTTCTGGCCTCAGTGGGAGAAGACATGACTAAGCAGGCTGAGATTTGATGTGTCAGGATGGGGAGATACCCAGGGGGTCTCCACCCTCTCAAAGGAGATGGGAAGAAAAATGGGGGAGGAACTCTGTGATGGAGGGACCAGAAGAGAAGCAACATTTGGGATATAAATTAACTAATTAATTAACTAAAAAAAGAAGAAAAGAAAAAAATGGACAAAAATAAAAAATATAAATTTGTCAAAGTTTTATGCTTATACAAATATATATATATATATATATATAATGAGCTAAACAGAAAATACTTGATGTGACATCAATTTAAAAAACAAAATTATTGAATACCTTTTAATAAAATTTTTGAAATATTCTATTAAAATATAAAGATTTTTAAGTAAAATAGGAAATTATAAATGTTGATGTTTATTTACCATAACAAATGAAAAATTATAAAATATTCTTACTAAGTATTGACATATAACAACATAGATTAATTTCTGTAACTATTGTAACCTATTTTCCTCTTACAGTCAAAGTATATTATTTACTTGTTTGTTCTGATTAAATATTATTTGTTTTAGGGAAACAAGATAACTTATTTTAATGTTAAATCAAACACCAGATTAATTCACTGTTGGCATGAAAATTCTAATAATTATTCAATAAGAAAGAAAAAAGTACAATTGAAAAATACTTTAGATCAATTAAGTTTTATGTGTTCATAGTGAGAATTAGATTCATAGTCATAGTTCTTGGCACTTGCTAAGCATGGCCAGGTCTAGGTGCTAGGCATTTTCCTAGTGACTTTGAAAGTATACGTATTCTTTCAATAATCCCACCAATAAGATCATTTTATTATTTTCATTCTACAGATGAAAAAAATAGAATTAAAAGAAATTATCTTTTAATCATCCATAATTCTGTCCAATGTAAAACAATCGGCATGTTGATAAGCCAGGGTATGCTCTGAAAAGAAAACACAGCTGAATAATTAACTAGACAGACTAGAGATGGATCTGTGGGCAGTAACATCCCAAAGACACAGCTCTATGCTGTCACCTTAAGCAGCACAAACAATTTCCTTGATATTTTAGGGAACTTAACTCAGTCATATTTTGGGAGCTTAAATCCAGGATTCATGGCTTCATTGTTCAACAATAACAACAAAAACATGAAACAGAGTTGGAGTGCTATTAAAAATAAGAAGAAAGGCACTCAAGATAATGAACCAAAGAACCTGTGAACATGGGTGTGGGTTTCACTCAGAGTGGACTTTATTAAAAGATATTTTAAAAATAAACCTAAGCACAGGGGACAAGGGTAGGAAAATTCCAATGAAATATAAGCCATGCACAAATATATCTCTTCATGGGAACATCACATTTAATTGTTTTAGCATTAGCTGTAAATCTCCAAATATTGCTAAGAAACATTTTTGTTTTCTCTTCACCCTCATTTGATAACTAAGATTATAGTGGGGCTCTGGTGGTACTTTGGAGGACATTAAAATCTGATAAGATAAAACCAGATACCATTAGGATTGTGCAGAGGCTGTCTGGTAATGTTTCTAGAAAATTGCTGGTTTTCAGGAGAGAAGGAAGAAAAGTCAAGCTTTAAGTAGTCAGCAACTGTTCTGAAATTCTTGATTCTCGTTGGTAAAGAGGCTTTAACCAGACTCCAGCCTGAAGGGTTCCTTTCTCCTCCAGTCTCCCTATAACGTTCCCTGCCTGACTCTTCATATCGTTGGTAAAATCAAAGGGAAATGGTGTAATGTGGCTTTACAAAGACATCAATGGTCATGGGTACTACTTAGAAATTATGAAAGAGCCTACAATGAGCAACTACACATGGTTCAAATATTCCGCCAGCCATTGTATATTTATAATCATTATATAATTTAAATTCTCCACACTATATAAATGATCGTCACTGCTAATATGCAGGATTCATGACACAGTCTGGATAAGGAATCTTACTTTAAGCTCTGCTGTATACAAGGCAATCTGCATATCATTATGATTGTTAGTTTTATCTTTGCTTCTGATGAGAATCTGCTGAGAAGCACTGTGTTAGATTAAAACTCCATTCCACAGGCACTGACAACTAAAGAATAAAGATTAAAGAAGGAGTGAGATACCTCAGTGTTCTTGTATTTGGCTGCTGCAGGAGGTGTTCATTTTTTATCTTGAGTTTTAAAGCACTTAACATATATTGTGATTTTTAAGGATGTATATTGGTTTATGGTTTATTCAAAATTATATAAGGATTACAAAAATAGACAGATGGCTCAGTAGGTAAGTGTGCTGCTTTGTCAGTGACTCATGCTCAGTTCCTAGCACACACATAAGTGGCTCACAAACTGAATTTAGTTCCAGGAATCCAACTCCCTCTTCTAACCCCCATGGATACCTTCATGCACATGGCTTACATTCATACACACACACACACACACACACACACACACGCACACACACACAGACACACACACACACAGACACACACACACACAGAC
>JADRCH010000271.1:2274148-2302670 GCA_019843965.1 Rhynchomys soricoides | reverse complement strand
ACACACACACACATACACACACACACGCACACACACAGACACACACACACAGACACACACACACACACACAAAAAAAAATAAATAATAAACGTTAGCATTGTTTCCTACATTTATCTTGCCTTTCTTTACAAAGATCTCTGTTTCATGAATTTCTTTCATGCTAGTAGTTTGTTGGAAAGTTCCACCCCTCCTGTACCTACCAGTTCTCTTTACACCTTTCAAAGCATTACTTAAATGATTATTATTACCTTAAATAATATTTCTAAGATCTACCTCCCAAAGCTGCCAGTTCTTTAACACTTTGAGTGGATTCTTTTGGGTCATGGATAATGTGTCAATTATATGCCCCACACAAGGATTTGGAGAATAACCCAAATAAATTCAGAGAATAAATTCAGCTAAGGAAGATAAATTTCAATAAAAATATTATAAAGCCTATATAAATTTATCTTCTACAGAATCTCTCAGTATCATTCTGTTTCCAACAAAAATTATACATGAGAGTGATTAGCCTTCACTAAGAATATAATAAAGCTGAGATGACTCAAACAAATGATAGAAATTTACCAGAATTAAAAATTAGGAAGACAGCTATTTAGAATTGAAGAGAGAAAAAAGTTTAAGTGAAGAGTGAACAACTTAGAAGTCCAATTTCTTCATTAATTAATTAATTTGTTGTACATCCCAATCACAGATACCTCTTCCTCCTTTCCTCCCAATCCCTGCCTCTCAACTCACCTCACTTGATGTACCCCCTCCCTTTCCCCTCAGAGAAGAGGAAGTTTCCTATAGATATCAACCTCCCTTGACATATCACGTTTCAGCAAGAGTAGGCATATCTTCTCCTATTGAGGCTAGACAAGTCAGCCCACTTAGGAAAATGGGATCAAAAGCCAGGCAGCATCATCATGGACAGCAGCCCCTGCTCCAGTTTTTAGGGGTTCCACATGAAGACCAAGTTGCATAACTGTTACATATGTATAGGGGGCCTCGGTCCATTCCATGCATGCTAATTGGTTGGTGGTTCAGTCTCTGTGAGACCCTATGGGCCAAGGTTGATTGTTTTTGTGGTTTTTCTTGTGGTATCTTTGACCTCTCTGTCTATTTCAATCCTTTCTCCCCCTCTTTCACAATATTCCCCAGGCTCCAGCTACTGTTTGGCTGTGGGTCTCTGCTGTTTCCAGCATCTTCTAGATGAAGCCTCTTAGAAGACAGTTACGTTAGGCTCCTGTCTAGAAGTATAACAGAATATTATTAATAGCATCAGGGGTTGGTTCTCTCTATCATGAGATGGGTCTCAAATTTGACCAGTACTTGGTTAGCCATTCCCTCAATTTCTGCTCCATCTTTATCCCTGAATATCTTGAGGACATCTTGAGGCAGGACAAAGTGTGGGTCAAAGGTTTTGTGGCTGGGTTGATATCTCCATCTCTCCATTGGAAATCTTGCCTGGTAGCAGGAGGTAGCCATTTCGGTTCCATATCCCCTGTTGCTAGGAGTCTTAGCTAGGATAACATCATAACAGATTTTATTCCCCTCTCAGTCCACCCTTTGACTTTTCCACATCCCATACCTCCTCTCCGCACCCCTGTGTCCAAGAGGATGTCCCCACCCCTACCCTCCACCCCACCAGACCTCTAAACTCCCTGGGGCCTCAGTCTCTTGAGGGTTAGGTGCATCCTCTCTGACTAAACCCAGACCCAGCAGTCCTATGCTGTATGTGTATTGGGGGCCTCATATCAGCTGAAGTATACTGCCTGGTTGGTGCTTCAGTGTTTCAGAGATCTCTAGGGTCCAGGTTAATTGAGACTGCTTGTCCTCCTACAGGGTCACCCTCCTCCTCAGCTTCTTCCAGCTTTTCCCTAATTCAACCACAGGGGTCAGCAGTTTCTGTCCATCGATTGGGTGCAAATATCTGCATCTGACTCTTTCAGCTTCTTGCTGGGTCTTTCTTTCTTTTCTTTTCTTTTCTTTTTTTTGTTTTGTTTTTTGTTTTTTTTTTAATTTTCATATTTTGTTTACATTTCAAATGTTTCAGATCTCCCCTTTGGAACCTTCCCATTCCCTTCGCCTTCCCCCTGCCAATATGGGGATATTCTCCAACCCTCCCTCCCACCAACCCACCCACTCTCGTCTTTCCTCCTTGTCATTCTCCCATACTGGGGGATCTAACACCCTCAGGCCCAAGGGCCTCTCCTCCCCCTGATGGATAACAAGACCCTCCTCTGCCATATTTGTGGCCAGCACCATGGGTCCCTCCATGTGTATTCTTTAGTTGGTGGATCAGTCTCCAGAAGTATCAGGGGGTCAGGCCAGTTGCCACTGTTGCTACCTCCCTGAGGCTGCACACTCCCTTAGCTCCTTCAGTCCTTTCTGCAAGCCCTCCATTTGGGATGTCACACTCAGAACTACTGTTGTTGCGAAGTGACTCTTGGATATTTCGAACTTTTGGGCTAATAACCTCTTAACAGTGAGAACATACCATGTTCATTCTTTTGTGACTGCGTTACCTCGCTCAGGATGAGGACAGTCAATATAGGTCACTTTTTGTGAGCGCTCCAAAGCCTCATTAATAGTGTTAGACCTTGGGGTCTCCTCTTGAGCTGGATCCCACTTTAGGCCTGTCTCTGGACCTTCTTTTCCTCAGGCTTCTCTCCATTTCCATCCCTGCAGTTCTTTCAGACAGAGTTTTGACTGTATGATGGCAACCCATCGCTCACTTGATGCCCTGACTTTCTGCTGGAGGTGGGTTCCCCAATGTAGGGCACTTCATTTGAGGTCCCTTCTTTTGATTCCTGAAAGTCTTTCACCTCCCAGGTCTCTAGAGGTTGCCCCCCAACCTCCTACCTCCTGAGGTTGCCTGTTTGCATTCTTTCTGTTGGCCCACAGGGCTTTAGTCCTTTTCCCTCACCAGATCATGATCCCCTTTCCCTCCCAGGCCCTCCCCCATTGTGATTTTTTTCTTCTCCCACCCAAGTGGGACTGAGGTGCCCTCACTTAGGCCCATCATCTTGTTGAACTTTTTTAGTTCTGTGGACTATATCTTTGGTATTCTGTATTTTTTTTCTTTTTCTTTCTTTCTTTCTTTCTTTCTTTTTTTTTTTGCTAATATTCACTTATTAGTGAGTATATACCATGCATGTCCTTTTGGGTCTGAGTTACCTCACTCAGGATGATATATTCTAGTTTCAATTTTCTGAGGAACCTCCAGATTGATTTCCAGAGTGATTATATCAGTTTGCAATCCCACCAGCAAGGAAGGAGTGTTCCTCTTTCTCCACATCCTTGCCAACATGTGCTGTCACCTGAGGTTTTGATCTTATCCATTCTGATTGGTGTAAGGTGGAATCTCAGGGTCGTTTTGACTTGCGTTTCTTTGATCACTGAGGACTTCGAACATTTCTTTAGGTATTTCTCAGCCATTCGAGATTTCTATGTTCTGAATTCTTGGTTTTTGGTGGTTAGTGTCTTGAGTTCTTTATATATTTTGGATATTAGCCCTCTATCAGATGTGGGGTTAGTGACATTTTTTCCCAGTCTGTAGGTTGCCAATTTGGCTATGTACTTTGCCTTACAGAAGCTTTCCAGTTTCATGAGGTCCCATTTATCAATTTTTGATCTTAGAGCATGCACCATTGGAGTTCTGTTTAGAAAAATTTCCCCTGTGCCAATAGTTCAAGGCTCTTTCTCATTTTCTCTTCTATTAGATTCAGTGTATCTGATTTTATGTTGAGGTCCTTGATCTACTTGGACTTGTGCTTTGTGCAAGGTGACAAATATGGGTCTATTGTCATTTTTCTACATACTGACAGCCAGTTAGACCAGCACCATTTTGTTGAAGATGCTTTCTTTTTTCCATTGTGTATGTTTTGCTTCTTTGTCAAAGATCAAGTGCCCATAAGTGTGTGGTTTTCTTTCTGGGTCTTCAATTCTATTCCACTGATCAATGTGCCTGTCTCTGTACCAATACCAGGCAGTTTTTTATCACTATGGGATAGTGATTTCACAGCCATTCTTTTATTGTTACGAATTGTTTTCCCTATTCTGGGTTTTTTGCCTTTCCAGATGAATTTAAGAATTGCTCTTTCCATGTCTTTGAAGAATTGTTTTGGGATTTTGATGGAGATTGCGTTGAATCTGTAGATTGCCTTTGGTAGGATAACCATTTTTACTATATAAAGTCTGGAATCCGTCAACATGATAGATCTCTCCATTTTCTTAGATCTTTGATTTCTTTCTTGAGAGACTTGAAGTTATTGTCATATAGATCTTTCACTTGTTTGGTTAGAGTTACCCAAGATATTTTATATTATTTGTGAAGGAAGACATTTCCCTAATTGGCTATTCATTATCTGTCACTAGCTCCATAGGTTCATTGAGAGTGTAAAACTACAATTTTCATGTCTAAATTAGCATTGGAGTTTTGTATGGATAAACCCAGTCAAATTTTATCTTCTGTCCTTGCACCTACAATAAATCATTTGCTGTCTTTTATGATCTTTGGGTTACTGTTTTACAGCTCTAAGAAATGTGCTCTAAATTGTAAATGCCTTCTTTCTAACTCAGAAGCAATTAACTCAGGACACACGAAGCTTGGCAGAGTTCAAATTGCTGTTTTCATATCAGGAGGGCTTTAATAGCAGTCCTAATAAAAAGGACTTAAGAGTTATTAGTATAATTTTAGGAATTCTTATAGAATCATCATTAGGAATTAATAAATCATCAGTCTGTATAGCATTACTATAAGGTAATGGGGTGGGGTGCTTGTGGAAGGGGGACAACATTTAAAATGTAAATAAATAACATAATTAATAAAATAAAAACTAAATACCTTTTAAAGGGGGGAAGACAGTACATCTTTGTTGATCTGCAGAAATCTGCCCAATAGAGTGGTATAATGCCCAGGGATTATAATATTAATTTTGTAAGGAGAGAAAAGGCATATCAAATACAGAAATCAGTCCTGAGATTTTTCCCTTGGTTCCTGCCTCTAAAGGCTCATTCATTTTAGTTCCATGGTGAAACATCTCTGGAAGATCATCTGCTAGCCTTTAGTCTTTCCTAGATGGCTCCTGACATTTTTTAACTAGGTAACACATCCTAATTTTAAAAATACGTAAATCAGAAATGGCTACCCAGTGATATCTTCCATGTGAGGAGAGAGAGAGAGAGAGAGAGAGAGAGAGAGAGAAAGAGAGAGAGAGAGAGAGTGTGTGTGTGTGTGTGTTTCATTGTTGGTCATAGTTCAACTTTGTCAAATGGAAAAAAATAAAGAATTTCCCATAAGAGTCAAGAGGGCTATGCACCTATCTGGTGGAATGAAGAGTTACAAATGTGTGATTGAGAAGTGTGAAGTAGTATCTTGGGAAACAGACTATAAGATGATGCAGTCCCCAGAGCTTTAAGACCTCCTGAGTTATGAATTACTTAACATAGCAATAAGTTAGTAATTATATTTCACACAAACAAGGTTTTCATCCTCCATTCTAACTTATAACTGGTATAATGGTAACTGTAAGACTCTGTCACACGATGTTTGTGAGCAACAACTAGTATAAGTAATGTAGATGAGCATTATTCAAATATCATCTGAAAAGTAGAATTGTTAAATAAGCCCTTACCCCATTTAACTGTCTCTCTTTCATGTTCCTATTTATTCCTTTAAACCACCTGAGGACCTCCCATATGGCCATTTACTAATTTCCTGACTTCCACTGGTATTCCACCTGAAACACACAAATCCAAAAATATAAAGACAATATCTATGATGTAGAAAAAACATGACATTTGTCTTTCTAAGTTTATACCATATCATCCAGAATGAATGATCCCACCTCTATCCGTTTGCCTATAAATTTCATAATATTGTTTTTCTTAATATCTGTGAAATATTCCATTGTGTAAATATACCATATTTTCATTAGGATTGGAGGGAAGGATAGAGAAGGGAATGTGGGAAGGTATAAGCTAACACTAATGACCTTTTTAAAAGTCCTGTTGAAACCCATCATATATGCTTCCTAATATACGTATATATACATAATATACATATAAAACCAAAGATTAAATAGAGTTATCCTATAAAAAAGAGACCATGATTCTACTAGACATTACAGACTAACAAAAGAGTCAGTGTCAGGAATGGGTTATTTTCTTAGTAGTTATTGACCAGTGAGAGCTAACTAAAAGTTAAAGGCTATTTCAAATGTTCTTGATTATATTCCAGAATTTTACTGCAAGGCCTTATTGTTGAAAAAACCACAGAACTCAGTCCTAGAATAGAGGGGAATCAAGCTTGTACTCACATGTAACTTTTACCTGTACTGCTTAACTTTCATAGTACCGGAGGGCACTTTATATGCTACTGAAGGAGAAAAATGATCACCAGTCTTAGATAACTGTAGGCTTGTGAGCTACAATGGTGATTGGCCTGACAAGACACCATCACAGATACAATAGTGGCCGGAAAGTAAAGGGAGTGACCAAACACTTTCTGATTGAATTTAATGCTTATTCCACAAAAGAGAACCATTTTCAGGGTCCCAAACCTGAGCTTGGGCAGCCTGTAAGCTCTAGGAGTGGACTACCATTAGTATTATGCTAAATAGAATAGTATTAAACTGAGTCTTAATGACTTACCCTTATACTCATAGACTAGTGAATCTTCCAACCTTCGGCAGAATCTTTTTTTGCAATAGATGTCAGTTAACACAGAGATCTACAAACTGGTAAAGATGCAGAGAATACAAGACAGGGTAATTGTTAACTATATAGCACATCTGCATTATATCCTTCCTCCAAGGCTTGGGAATTATTTGAAAAGGGGAAGCAGATAGATTATAAAAACCAGGGGTGGTGGATGATGCAAGAGGTATGTAAATACAACCAGACAAAAATCCATGTATGGTATGGGGATATGATGCACCAAGACCAGCCCCAAATGAGATGTTTTTAGCAACTTGTTGTAGCTGCTGGAAGAAAGAGAATCAGTTTTCTTTAAGAGAATAACTCCTGTTAAGTCAACTCTGTTCTTGTGAAAGACTACCTATCCAGGAATACATATGCAGCACAATTTAGATTTGGGCAGGAAAGAAGGAAGATGGATATGGAAGAAGCTGGGGAAAGGGGAAAATATGACCAAAATACATGGCACAAAATAACTAGTAAAAATTATGGAACAATAATTTATAAACTGTAATGAGTGGGTGGAAAAGTAGAAGGGAGATTCATAGTGTAAAGGAAAGAAAATCTTTTCAGGAGAGGCAGGAATTCTGCTTCCTTGTTGAAGTTAAAAGCTGTTCAAGCTGTATCAGTGTAGTAGCAAATTCATCCCCCTTTGAAGTCTTGTGTATCTGTTATCGCTCTCTCTTCCTTTATCATAAATAACTTTGCCTAAAGAACAAATGCTCTGCTGAACACTGACAGAGTTTCTGTGAGAAGCATCATAATGTGCTTTTATATGCCACATCTGCAGAGGGGAAAGTCTTCACACCCTAAAATTTATAATTTTCAAAACTGTTACTTTTATATTAATCTGTTGTTACAGAAAATAGATCTGGCTAAAGTTGTAATCAACATATAGGTGTCTGACACATAATGAATTAAGCCAGTTTTCAGGTTTTAAGTTTCTTAACCCAACAGTACAAATCACTACACAATATTATATTTTTGAGAGTATGGAATTAAGATGTATACAAACAAAGGTAATGCATTTGTTCGATACTGATCTTCATCTTAAAGTACATTTAATAAAGAGATGCTGCATTAGGTAATTACCCAGAATTCAATTCAGAGAGACATTAACTGAACACTTGCAAATAGTTTCCTTATGCAGTGGACAGTATAATGTAAAGGAGAGATTTGTTTTCTGCCCTGAAATTCTACATTTCACAAAAGCAGTGAAGATACCTGCATAAATAAAAATCTAGTCAATAGATTGCAAAAATGGACTGAAAGTTTTCTCACAGTAATGAAGGTAGAATAGAGGATATCGTTTCTATAACCTGAACCATGGTCATCTGAAGCCTACTTGAAAAAGAAGAAGGTTCAGTAAAGCCACTAAAGAAAATTGGTATAAGTTGTAAGAATACATTTTCTAAGTCAGAAATCATTTTTTCTTAAATCATGGAGGTTCTGTACCTGATATTTCTCTCCCTAAAATAAAAATCATGGATTTTCACAAAACCCAAAGTGTTATGCACTTATAAAATAGTAAAACTATTATTATTTCATTAATACTACATTGTCACCAAAACCAAGGCATTGTGAAGATTGCAAAAGCTAATTCTGACAACCTTGACCTTGAGGAGGGAAGATAATAAGAGCAGGATACTAGAAGTAGATAATGCAAAGCCACAGATAATTAACCATTGCAGTTGAATTTCTGTCCTGACTACATAGCAGAGCAATAACTTGGACTTGCCCATGTATGCTCAGACCCTGGGCATCACTGTCTGGGTACCCTGGCTCCATGTAAAAACTATAACCTATCTGTGATTTCCTGTCATCATTGTTGTTGGAACTGCTGTTTTGTTCCATTTTAGTACCTCCATCTACAGCCCTTGAATGCCTCATAATTGGAGTCCTCCTGACTCAGCTTCCTAAGTGCTATAAAAATAAATATGTGTTCCTGTCTATGACCTTTTAAACACAAAAATAGACAGATAGTATCACCTATATCTCAAAGCAATCAGGTTACCTCACAAGAGAGGAATATTGATTGGTTTAGGATAGATAGGGTACATATTTTACATGTACCAAATCATAAACTGTAGGAGTTTCCAAAGTCAAATTCATTCTCAACAATGAGGTTACTCTCATAGCCATTAATGAACACACAAAAATGAGCCCAACCCAAAGCAGATAACAAACAAGGAAAAACATGTCAAATGAAATATAGCCCGTATACAGTAGATAACTGTATATGATTGATTTCAACACCTTCTCTCATAATCTAACTACTTCTGGGCGGAAGCCTAATGCTTGAGGGATGTGATCAACTCTCAGATGGGCAAGAGCTTTTTCAGGGTGTTAATGCAATCAATTACTAAATGGTAACCAGAAATTGCAATAAAGCTTCCCAGCCTGTCCAATCTGTCCTAGAGAATATCTTAGATAATCAGAATATTGAGCCTAATATGCGAAAAGAAGTTCAAACATGGGACTGATAAAAGGAACATATTTTCAAAGGGGAAAGGAAAAATGCAAAAAGTATCAAAGAGAAGAATAATCGATAACTTAATAAATAGTGACCACTACAAAGCATGATTTCACTGAGTAATCACAGACATCCCACAACAGTTGAAGAAATCATCCTAGTGTTGAAGCTGAATAATAAACACAGCACCTAAAAATATGTGACTGCAAAGATAAACAAATGCTAGAGGGGGCCAGCACACAGACCTCCAACTCTTTAGCTTCCCTGCCTCTGGGAGAGAAGACCCACCGTGATCAGGCGGCAGCAGCACACAGGGGCACTAAATAATGGATATCATCAGGAGCCCTGCTAGAGCCTGTGAAACTGCAGTAGAGAGTTTTCAGGAACCTTAAGGGTCTGTGGCAACCAGGAGGAAGCTAGAGGAGAAATTGGTAATAAATCTTTCAGTACTCTGAACTAGGATGCCTGATAAGGACTTTATCCATTTTAGTGGAAGAGTATTTGTTCTCTTGCTAAAATAGTCTCCCCATATTCAATGCATTAATAAAATCTGGTCCAATCTGAGAAAACAAACCAATATTATCCCATTCAACAACATTTACTTGTTTAACTCCAGCTCTTGAATTAGCACCCATTAGTTGGCAAAACATTTTGTGGGGAATTTTGAGAACACTTTGCAAACAGTTAAATGGAGAGCTCTTATTGATCACAAGCACTGCTTATGTAAATGGAGGAGTGCCGAGGTGGCAAGGTGGCGTTACTGTCTACAATAGGATGCTGTCTGCAGTGCTACAGTTCCATCTCCCATGAAACCTTCAGCTCACTGTGCAGCCGTTATCTGCACATGCTGACACATGTAATCTAACATTCTCACTTTGCCACAGCTGGAGCAATTGCTTGACAATTTGATTACAGTTTCCTGTCAGCTCACTCACAGAGTATTTCTGCAAGCTTTCAGCAATTGTAAAATATTTTGATTTTTAAATGATAGTGATCCATGAGTCAAAATAAATATCTTCAGGATATTGACTTTTGATCACAAATTAAGATTTGCATAAAGAAAGGATTGTGAATGGTTGTGAATAGATATGTATCTGCACATGTTAGATATGTGCTAAGGGAATTACTAAGGGGAAGGCTGTGACAAAGCAGTCACCATGTGCTCAATAGCCTGGTGGAGATGATTGAATTACCACTCTACTGGTCTAATGTATAATATATGTGCATAATGGTCACTCAGAAACACTCTTCTGCATTCCAAGAGCTAAAGGTTCTTGAGCACATGTAGAAATCTTATAGCAAATGGAAGTTAATGATGAAATTTCATCATTTAGAAGATTAGTTATCTCTGATTTATATATCACATGTGTATATTTAAATGATCTAACCTCAATTGCTAAAGGTCATTTCTACATGAGAATTTTATCCTTTACTATAACATGGAATGAGGCTTTTTCAATATATGAGTATGCTTGGCCCTCTTTGCCCTCTAATAGAGATGTGAAATAGGATTTGTCTTGAATTATTGACCTTACCCCAGGAAATGAGAATGTGCCAAGAAAGAACTCCACATTCGTTTTTGTTGCTGCAAAAATCAGTCATTCAAATAGTTAGCACTAGCATTTTAGGCCCGTCTACATAATGGTAGTTCTCCCACTGAATAATAGAAAACTGAAATTATTTCCACAAATGAACAAGATAAAAATGAGTATAAGATCAGACTGAAAACCCATGAACTTGTGAATGAAGGGAAATGTTCTAAAATGAAAACCTATTACTAAAGCCCTGGAGCTAAAGGTAATTTATAGGCAGGCCAGTAAAGCATGTGTACCTCCATAATGTGATCAATCATTTTACCTGGAGTCTAGCCACTAAGCAATGCAGTGCTCTAGCATCAATCTAGAAGCTTTTTCAAGCTGCTGTTAGCCAAATACCTTTTAATGACTTCGACTTCTAGATAATGGTCAGTGCTATTTAAATCTGTACCACAGCCCATGCTTCTTCTTCTTCAAGACCCAATGCATGCTGGCATTGCTTCTATTCCAAACAGGGGCGACAAATGGTCACACCTGGCCTTGGAAATCATAAGATGCTCACCAAAGATATACTGGTCACTGAAATGTACTATCAGTTTTATAAGCAACTTTACAATTTGCACACAGTGAAACCATAATTTTTCATAAAAGACTCTTAAATGTTGGAAACCACAACCTCGTGGGCACCAGAGTGAAAAGAACAGGGCACTAATCCCATGATTTCCTTGCTACTCCATTCCAAGTACCCTCTTAGTGGCCCCTCAGTCATCAACAATTACATTCCCATAGTCTTGTCTTTCCCAGAGTGACCCATGAACAAAACTGGCCAGTAGATAGACCATGTATATGAAATACTTACCAATAGTACCTCAAATTATCTAAGTGCATATTGAATTTTAAAAATGCATGCTATGCTATTCTCAAAAATGGCATCACTCTTTTACATTTCTAAAAAGAGGGTACAGTAGTTTGGGGGGGTTGTTTGTTGTTTAATTTTCATCCTTAATGTATTTTTTCTCTCTCATACAATACATCCTGACCTCAGTTTCACCTCCCTCTCCTCCTCCTCTCTTCCTCTCCCCTCCCCTCTCCCTCAGAATCATGACTCTTTCATTTCCCTTCAGCAAAGAACAAGCCTCCCAGTGATATCATCTTAATACAGCATAACAAAATAAAGAAAAAACAAAACAAACAAGCAAACAAAAATCCAACCTAGGCACAAACCTTCTTATCAAGATTGGGCAACTCAACTGAGCAGTAAGAAAATGGGTCCCAAGTGCAGATGAAAATGTCAGAGATAACACGACTTTCACTGTTCAGAGTCCCATAAAAACAACAAGCTAATAGTCATAACACATGCACTCCCCCGCAGGCTCTGTAATTCCTACTTTAGTCTCCGTGAGCTCCTATGAGCCCTGGTTACTTAGTTGATTCTGTGGGCCATGTTCTCCTGGCCATATTTGACCTCTCTGGCTCCTGCAATCCTTCCTCCCCATCTTTTGCCAGGCCTCCCTGAGCTCTAGGTGAAAGAATCCAATGAAGATTTCCAATTTTAGCTCTCTCTCTCTCTCTCTCTCTCTCTCTCTCTCTCTCGACTTCGATGTGGGGCTTTGAATCTGGGTGCAGTAATTTTAGTGATTCCACTTTGTATAGAACTTGAAATCATTATTTTGGTGGGTTTTTTAAAATCTATTTATGGTGAACTTGAGGTATTTTCCAAATATTAAAAATATTATGCCTCTTGTCATCTGCTTATAGTTTGGTTCAGTGTCTGTTCAAACCTTTTGCTTATTTGAACTTGTGTTTATGGTTATGAAAGGTTTCAGCACAGGTTGTATACCAGTCCCCTCTCTTTATAAAACTGAAATAATTTCAGATCTGTTTATTGTAGTACTTTTAAAAATGCCCAGCATAGAATAAAAGTCTCTATTTCAATGAAAATTAACTTGTCAATCTTTTTCATTTATACATTGGATCTTTAGGTTGGAAACTGAGAAATTTCTTGCCGAAGCCAATGTCAATTTTTTATTTTCTTCTCAATGATTATATGGTAATCATGAAATAATTTCAAATACATTTAATATTAATGCAAACTTAGTGAAATTGGACACTAACAATAGCAAACAATAACTTACTTAAAAATTAAGAAGAATGCTGAAAGCCTCCAGTATTCTGCATATTTATGAATTCCAGAATCATGATCTGTTTCATAAATTATAACAAATCATACCAACATGATAGTCATTTATTGATTAATTTATCAAGAATTTTATGGATAGCTCTGCTATGTTTCAATTACTCTGCTTAATGGTTAAAATGTGCTTATTCCTGGAAGAAAAAGAAAGAATAGCGGGGTTGTAAATAAACAGGTATCTACGTTCTCATTTGTGCAGTGCCTACACAGGCAGAATCTGTGTGAAGTTACTGCTTTGCAACTATGGAGTTTATGGCAGGATCCTAATACCCAAGGGAAAGTTTGCATGATAACCAGATATGTATTCCTTAAAATAATGGATGCTATCTGTTTTCCCTCCCATGTCAAGCAGTTGGAATATGAAGGGAGAAACTCTGTTTTCTACTGGTGGAAATATGAGGTCTGTTCATTGATTAGAGGTTCTAATTACAGAAGTACAATTAAGGAGCCAGTAGTCACTGATGCTACAAACTCAGAGTTTAAAAAAAAAAACAAACAAACAAACGGAAGAAAACCCCTCTCTTAAAGATTCTAATACAACAGAGGATGGTTGCTCAAGCCCTTATTCCCAGCACTAAGGAAGCAGAGGTAAGTGGATCCTGTGAAGTCGATGTCAGCCTGGTCTACAAAGTGAGTTTTGGGATAGCCAAGACTATTACAGAGAAACCCTGTATTGAAAAAAGAAAATAAATATTCTAATAAAACTAAAGGGAGATAAGGAGAAAGTTAAGAAAATAATGCATAAATAAAATATTATCTATCAGTACGAACAAAAACACCCTGAACAAAATCAAAGGCAATTCTGCAGCTGAGATGTGAAATACCTGAAAGGAGCAATGCAGGGGAATCATCAAAGCACGTTTGAGCAGACAGAGCAAAGGATCGATGCTGTGGCAGAGCAAACAATAAAGCAATGTCCTGTAAAAGAAGGAAACAGAAGAAATTAAGTGAAGAAAATTGAATAGAGCCTAAGGGACCCAAGTGATCAAGACTCTATCACATGGGTCTAAAAACATGTTGTGGGATTTCCTCAAGTAAGAAAGGGGGTGGAGGAGAGGAAGATGAGCTAATGAAAGAAAAACTGAACAATTCCAAAATTTGATTTTTAAAAATTAATATTAGCATCCAGCAAACTCTAAAATGAACTCACACAGATCCACATGAAGTCACATTGTAATCAGACTTCCTTCCTAGCTCATTCTCAGAGGCCAGAATCTTCCTGATGAGAATAACATTAAAGACTGATTTTTTCCATGGAAACATTCATGTAAGAATACTCCATAAAATATTAGAAAATATCATTCAACTCCATTAAGTTGTGGACAACATTTAATAAAATTTTAATACCATATCATGATAAAAATATCAACAAGTAAGGAATAAATGAAACTACCCAATATTAAGAGAAGGCAAACCCAAGATGCCTAGAGCAATCATCACCCTGAATGTTGGGAGACTCAGGGCTTCCTGTCTAAGTTTATTAACAAGTCAAAAATGACAATTTTGCCACTTCCATTCAACATGTGCCAAAAGTTGTAGCCACATGAATCAGAACATAAGAAGAAAATTGAACACACAAATTGGATAAGAGAAAATAAAATCCTGAATGCTCACATATGGTATAGTCTTAGATATAGAAAACACTTAAAAAAAATCATGAAGAAAATGTCTGTTTATTTTAAGAAATGAATTATGTAAGACAGCTGTGTACAAAGTTACCAAAATTACATTTCTATAAAATAACAAATAACTAGTGGGGAAAGAAAGAATTCCATTTTTAGAAGCACAGAAAAAATCAAATAGTCAGGAATTAACAGAAGAGATGGACAATTTGAACACTGTATAATATTGCTGGACTAAATTAAAGAAAGCATAAATAAATGAAAACATCTTTCATGTTTCTGGTTGAAAATCTTAATATTGTTAAGGTGTTAATAGCTTCCAAAGTGCTCTCCTATTTCAAACCAATGCTCACCAAAATCCCAAGGTCATTCTTTCCAAAGGTAGAGAAAACAACACTATAAAATTTGTTTCTAATATCTAGAGACCCCAATGGTCAAACTAATCCTGTAAAACAGAAACTCAGAAGGCTATATCATTCAGATTTACTGATTTTAAAATCTGGTACAAAGCTACAGTATTTGAAATCAATATGATACTGGATAGACACATAAACCATCTTATCTTAATGCAATGTTCTGATAGAAAATAATACATAAGAAAAACTCATAACAAGTCAAGTTTGAATCATTTTTCACTGGAATACAAAGATAATTTAAGAAAGAATTGACAGTTTTTACAAAATAACTGTGAGGAAACTGGATATCCACATATTAAAAATGACATTGAAATTATAATTATGCAAGTAAGTTTTTTAGTGTCAACTTTCTAAATGCTGCGAAAGATGCTTATAGTAAGTAAAGAAATTGGGTAGAAAGACATCATTTAGCCCGAAGCCCAAGGGAAGACATCCCTAAGACACTATCATAGAAGCTGAAAGTTATCAAAACTATATTTTGATTGGTTGTGGTTTTCTGTAGTGGTCTCTGTCTGCCAAGGACAAGCCTTGTCTTGGAGAGAGATTCCTGAGAGAAGTGTTTGTGAAAGTCAAATTGTGGGTCCAAGCTGGCAGCCTAGTTTCTGCTCAGATGGCTTTCCAGACTGCTCGCTCTCTCTCTCTCTCTCTCTCTCTCTCTCTCTCTCTCTCTCTCTCTCTCTCTCGTTTATTTCTGTACTGTACTGAATCATGTAAATTCTATTTTTAGTTTATTTGAATGTATGTGCCTGTATTCTTCCTTTCTGCTGACCAATGAGAGGTGCTTTTAGCTATTTATTTCACTAGGAGTTGTTATAAAATGAAAACGTACATTGTTCTTTATGGGCCCATAATCCTAGATTATCAATTTATACATACACAAACTCTGTATGATGGTTTTGCTTAGAAAAAGAAAGCCTTTACCTCTAAAAGCCAAGGTTTTCATATAAATCAGGAGTCATTTCCTAGGGTACAGCTCTGGGAGAGAAAGTTGGATTGCTAACAATATAGTTACTGGCAGAAAATTATCTGACATTGATGTATACAGCAATTCAAAGCCACGGCTTAAAGGCCGAGCCGTTACTTCACTAACCTTTATACACCAGAACTAATTGCTCATTTCTGTAATCATCCATGGACTGCAGAAACCATCATCAGGCAGCAAGTCCAGGAAGATAGATAGTGCTTCATATGATTGTTAGGGAAACACTCTTTAGTCAGATGGGATTTTTTTTTAGGAAGATAAATCAGAGTGCCTCCCAAAACTTGTAAGCCTCAAATCATGAATGATGTTTACATATTTAGTTCCCACATTTACATTTAACATATAATAAGCAAAAATATCCAAACTCATTCCAGAAATAAAAGGCAAAAAGCTGTCTTACAAATTGTCTGCCTTTTGTAAAACTGGTTTTCCTGAGAACATGTTTTAGAATTGAAAGCAAAACATTCAATTAAAACACTTACTTGTATAAATATTGTACAGAAATCAGACTCTTTATTGGAGAAAAATGTGAAAGATAAAATGTATATAAAGACAGGAAAGTACCCATGGGTCTGTAACAAAGCCTAATAAAAATCTGTAATCTGCAGTATTAGTCAAACTTGGACAACTCGGTGGATGGCAGTAAATATCTTACAATCACTGCTCTGCCAAACTATAGAAGCAAAAGGAGCAGCTTTTGCACATAGAAAATTCATGGATATTAATTCATATTGACTAAGCTTGAGATAGTTGTAACTTTGTGTTAGTGTCAAGGTCATGGCAGAGAGATGCACATATGCCTCCCCAGCAACTATACAAAAAACATACATTTCCCATTCAAGGTCTTTGGGAATAGCCATCTTCAGAGAATAGGTGTTTAATGACTGTTCCATCTTACACATATTTAATAAGCTTTTCAAATTATTATTTGTAGGTTTCATGCAAGAACATCTGAATGAACGCTTAGATTTTAATTACACAAGTTCAGAGATCTATGTTAATTTTTTTCTAATCTTTAGAGATATATGATGTTGGTGGATTTCAAAGGTACAAACTAATCTGCACAGTTGGGGTGCTATGTGCCATCCAAAGATCATGAAATTAATGAGGTCAACTTGAAAGAGGCCACATTTTCTTGAACTGGTGGGATTTGAGCAAAAATAACTGATTTTTGTGTATTCTTAAAACATTTTTATTAGAATATTTTAATTTTATGATACTGGTCTAAAGGTTAGTTGAAATATAACTCCCTCTGTCTCTCCCCCTCTCCCTCCTTCTCTCCTTGCTCCCTCCTCTCCTTCCTTCCCTTCCTCCAATTCTCAAAACAAAGTTTTAACTTTAATTCTTTCCTCATACATTACATTATGACCACAGTTTGCCCTCCCTCCACTTCTCCAAGTCTCCTCTCCCACATGTTTCCTCTCCCACAGATCAACTCTTCCTCTATTTCCCTTAAAAAAAGAAAAAAAAAAGTAGGCCCTTCTAGAAGGTATACCCACCCAACATGGCCTAAGAAGATCCAGTAAGTCTGGGTGTAAACCCTCACATCAGAAATGGACAAGGCAACCAGCAACCCATTAGAAAGAAAAGAGTCCCAAGTGCTGTCAAAAGAGTCAGGTGCACTCCCATTGTTGGAAGTTCCACAAAGCCACCAAGCTACACAGCCACAGGGTATATACAGAGGACCAAGCTCAGACCCATACAGGATCCATGTTTGTTGCTTCAATTTCTATGAGCCCTGCTTAGTTGATCCTATGGTCCATGTTCTCAACTCCTCTGGCTCCATCAACCTTTCCTCCTCCTCTGTTGTGGGGGTTCCCCTGGATCTGACTAGTATTTATAGTGGATCTATGCATCTGCTGCCATCTATTCCTTGATGGCATCCTTCTGATGATAATTTGACTAGGCA
Organism: Rhynchomys soricoides; assembly: GCA_019843965.1. Taxonomy (NCBI): domain Eukaryota; kingdom Metazoa; phylum Chordata; class Mammalia; order Rodentia; family Muridae; genus Rhynchomys; species Rhynchomys soricoides. The sequence continues at coordinate 2,284,854 of JADRCH010000271.1, read as the reverse complement.
CTGGTGTATCAGTATAACATAAAATTATTAGGAATAATTTTATTGATTCTTTTTGCCAGTTGTGTTTGGTTTTATCCTGGGTCTCTGGGCTGTCCTGCCTCTGGTTCCTGGTCATGCAAGCAATGTCAACCCTGGGCTCTTTCTCATGGCATGGGCCACAAGTTGGACCAGTCATGAGTTTGCCATTCACACAATTTTGGTGCTACCATTGCCCGAGCATGTCTTGCAAGCAGGATAGACTATTGCTTGAAGGTTTTGTGTCTAGGTTGATGTCTCAGTCCTGTGGGGAGGAGCTTTGCCTGGTTTTAGAAGATGGCAGGTTCAAGGTCTATATCACCCCTAACTTCATTATGATCACTCTTTTAGATTTCAGGAATGTAGATCCCAGTAAACGTCCACTGCACTAGGTTCACCCCCAACCATCCCCAATTCCAGTCATTTCTCCCAGTACCTTTATCTCTTTATCTCTCTCACCCACTGCCTGATCCCTCTTGTTGCCATCCCCACCCACTCCCAGACCACGGACAAAATCTATTTTCTCTTTCCGGGAAGATCCATGCATCCCCCCCTTGAGCACTCTTTATTACAATTTAGTGTCTCTGGGTCCATGGATTGTAGCATGATTGCCCTTTACTTAACAGCTAAAGTCCACTTATATGTGTGTACATACTATGCTTGTCTTTCGGGGTCTAGGTTACCTCACTCAGGATTATCCTATCTATTTCCAACCATTTGTGTACAAATTTCATGAAGCCATTGCTTTTAACAGGTGAGTAATACTTCACTGTGTAAATGTACCACATTGTCTTTAATCTATTCTTAAGTTGAGGGACATCTAGGTTGTTTACAATTGCTGCCTATTATGAATAAAGCTGTAGTAAACATGCTTGAGCAAGTGTCCTTATGTTAGGATGGAGCATCCTTTGAGTACATTCCCAAGAATCGTATAGCTTGGTCTTGAGGTATATCAATACTTTTTCTTCCCCCCTCCCCCACTGTTTAAGGTTTATTTGGTATTTTCAGTGGCATGACACTTGAGTGGTTAGTTCCATCATCCTTATGCAGATCTTACATTTCACAAAATATTGCAATGTACACTACAGACACATATATACATAAAATATCCTGTAAAACATTTATGCACAAGAAATGCATAATGGACTCACATACTGGAGCCAGGTTAAGACTAACTGGGAACTCACTGGCCTAGGCATGTTTGGTGAGGGTGCATGGGGCAGCAGTGCAGTAGGCTCACAGGAAAATCAAAGCCTGCACACAGCTGGCAGTGTGTCTTGGAGACAGTGGGACTGCCTCACTAACCAGGTTACCACTACACAAGTACCACTTGGCAGCAGAGCAGAGCTGTGGGAACTGAGATTTTCCCCAGACCACCTCAACACAGTTCAGATGGAAAGTGTGCGGTCTCCATAGAAACCCTGCTGCAGCCTGGACAGTGAAGTGCTAGGACACTGGGAAGACTTTAGAACTGCAACTTTTTCTTTCCCCAGAGGGTATCTGCACTCTTCTTTAGACGCACCTCTTCCTCAGGAGTCAGTGTCACCTTCAAAACATCCAAGATTCCATTTTGTTCCAGGATACATGGGACACTGAAGAAGACATCATCACTGATTCCATAGAGACCCTTAATCATGGTAGATATGGGGTGTACCCGCTTAAGGTTCTTCATTATGCTCTCAGCCAAGTCTGCCACAAAAAAGCCAATTGTCCAGGATGTGTAACTTTTCAGCTCAACAACCTCATACTCACTGTCAACCACCTGCTTGTAAACATCCTTCCACTGCTCCTTATCTGCATCAGTGCCCCGTTCTTGGTTCAGAGACTTCAGGGAGACACCAGCAACGTTCACACCACTCCACACAGGCACGCTGGAGTCACCATGCTCTCCCAGGACCCACCCATGACAGCTCAGCAGGTGAACCCCGAGTCTTTCTCCCATCGGGTAACGGAACCGAGCTGAATCCAGATTGCAGCCACTTCCATTAACTCGGCTTTTGGGAAAGCCACTGGTTTTCCAAGCCACATAGATCAAGATATCCAGTGGATTTGAGACAATAAGCAGAATGCAGTGTGGACTATACTTCACAATGTAGGGAATGATGAACTTGAAGATATTCACGTTTCGCTGGACCAGATTGAGTCGGCTTTCTCCCTCTTGCTGACGGGGCCCTGCTGTGACGATGACCAGCTTGGAGTTTGTAGTTACACAACAGTCTTCGCTGGAGACAATTTTTGGTGTCTTAAGGAAAAGGCTGCCATGCTGGAGATCCATCATTTCTCCCTTCAGCTTGTCTTCCACAGTATCAACAAGGGCAAGCTCATCTGCCAAGTCCTTCATTAAGATACTGATGGCACAAGCCACGCTAACAGCACCAACCCCAACAACTGTAATCTTGCTCTGGGGAACCTGTTCTTCCTTAAGAAGATTCACAATCAGCTGATCTTTGAGGGTTTCCATCTTGGACCTTGAATCTTTTGAGACTACTAGTGCACGATGGGGGGAGGGGGGGAGACTGGCGAGCAGCAGCAGCATGGATGGCACGGCTCGGCAACAGTGACTCCAGCCTCAATACTTTTTGTGAGTGGCTATACAAGTACACTCATCAGTAATGAAGAAGTGTTCCCTTTGTTCCACATTCTTGGCAGCCTGAGCTTTCACCTGTGTTTTGATCTTAGCCATTATGACAGGTGTACAATGGAATCTCAAAACAGTTTTGATTGTCATCTCTCTGATAGCTAATGAGGTAGAAGATTTCTTTAAGTCTTTCTCAACAATTTGAGATTCCTTTTATGAGAATTCTCTATTTAAATTTGTACCACATTTTTAATTGTGTTATTTGGTTTGTTAATGTACAGTTTCTTGCATTCTTTATATGTTTTGGATATTAGCTCTCTGTCAGATGTGAGACTGGTGAAACTCTTTTCCCAATCTGTAGGCTGCCATTTTATTCTATTGATGGTGTCTGTATTGGCTAGTTTTATGTGTCAACTTGATACAAGCCGGAGTTATCACAGAAAGGAGCCTCCCTTGAGTAAATGCCTCCATGAGATCCAGCAAAGGCATTTTCTCAATTAGTAATCAAGGGTGGGAGGACCCATTGTGGGTGGTACCATTCCTGGGCTGGTAGTCTTGGGTTCTATAAGAAAGCCAGCTGAGCAAGCCAGGGAAAGCAAGCCAGTTCCTGCATCAGCTCCTGCTTCCTGACCTGCTTGAGTTCCAGGCTTGACTTCCTTTGGTGATAAACAGCAATGTGAACGTGTAAGCTGAATAAACCCTTTCCTCCCCAACTTGCATCTTGGTTATGATGTTTTGTGCAGGAATAGAAACCCTGACTAAGATAGTGTTTTTTGCCTTTATTAATAAATCCATGTAATATATCTTTAAGTCAGGAATGGTGATGCTCCTGCATGTTCTTTTATTATACATTTTAGTGTATGTATATGCAATTATAATTATTATTATTATTATTATTATTAATTTTAGATATCCTGGGTGTTTTGTTTTTTCATTTGAAGTTGAGTATTGTCCAGTCAAGGTCTATAAAGAATTGTCTTTGAATTTTGATGTGGATTGAATCAAATCTGTAGATGCTTTTGGTCAGAATAACACTGTTACTTTTTCTTTTCTATTAATTATTTTATTTATTTACATTTAAAATGTTATCCTCCTTCCAATCCCCACCCCGGTCTACAAGGCCCCCGCCCCTTATCCACTCCCCTTTGCCTCTAAGAGGATACTCCCACACACTCCCTCTTCACTCCTCTAACAACCCCCTTTTCTGGGTCATCAAGCCTCCAAAGGACCAAACACATCCTCTCCCTCTGAGGCCGGACAAGGCAGTCCTCTGCTACATATGTATCATGGTCCACAGACCAGCCCATGTGTGCTCTTTGTTTGATGGCTTAGTCCCCGGAACTCTGAGGAGAAACGTTAGTTGATGCTTTGTTCTTCCTATCTGGTTGCAATCCCCTGTAGCTCCTTCAGTCCTGCCCCTAACTTCAGGACAATTTCACTTATGAATATTGATGCAAAAATACTCAATGAAATCCTCACAAACCAAATCCAAGAACACATCGAAACAATTCTTCAACACAATCAAGAAGGCTTCATCTCAAGGATGCAAATATGTTTCAATATAGAGAAGTCCATTCACATAATCCATTATATGAATAAACTCAAAGAAAAAAATCACATGATCATCTCATTAGATACTGAAAAAAATCTTTGACAAAATGCAACACCCCTTCATGTTAAAAATCTTGGAGAGATTAGGAATTCAAAGCACATACCTAAATATAATAAAAACAATATATATCAAACTAACAGCCAAAATCAAATGGACATAAACTTGAAGCAATCCCTCTACAATCAGAGACAAGACTAAGCTGCCTACTATCTCCCTACAAAGAGGGAAGAATCATCACTTCTGGTGGTTGGTATCTACTGAGTAGACTGATGGAAGGCATGGGAGAGTTGTTTGGAAGAAGGAGATGTTTTCGAAATCATCACTGAGGACAGTGGAAGAAACAGTTGACAGTTTTTAATAAAACCAAGTCTCCTATGTATAAACTTGGATTATGTAAATCATCTTGAATTTTGTATATAAAGTAGCTTGAGAAATTAGAGAGAAGGGAAGCTAGGACAGGAAAATCAGTGAACCCAGATTCAAATAGGACTTCAGTTAAAACAATTAGTCAAATAAAATCGAATATGTAACATCCAAATGCAAAAAACGAATTAAATATTCTCAGAAAATAAAGCTTTCTTGACTTCTCTTCAGTACTAAACCTCAAAGTTTTACACTAGTTTTCTGTTAACCATCTACTTCCATTCCTAGCAAAGAAAACTGTAGCTTCTAAGAATTAAGATCTAATTGCCAATTCCTTGGCTTCAAATTGTTTCACCTTTTTATTGAATGTGATGTCTTCAAAGCCCATTCTTTCCTGCTATCTTAAAGTGTTTTGATTACTCAGGACAACTGCCATTTCTTTCTAATTCTCTTCCTGCTCCATCACAAACATTGACATATTTCACTGTCGTGATTTCAGAATTTCTCGTTCCCCATACAATTTCAAGTGTTTATGCTGTACATTCTGTATTTCATTGTAGATCCTTCCCAAATATACAACTAAAAGAGTGTCAAAATCCCAACATAATTCATCGCCAATATGAAAAGAGCAATTCTCGACTTCATATGGAAAAACAAAAATCCCAGGATAGCAAAAACAATTCTTGACAATTAAAGAATTTCTCAGGGAAACACTATCCTTGACCTCAAGCTATACTACAGAAAAATAGTAATAAAAGCCAAGTGGTACTGGTATAGAGATAGACATGTCTATCAAAGGAATAGAATTGAAGACATAGAAATAAATCCACACACCTATGGTCACTTGATCTTTGACAAAGAAGCCAAACTATACTATGGAAAAAAAGAAAGCATCTTCAACAAATTGGGCTCATCTAACTGGTCTACATAAAACCAGATACTCTGAATCTAGTAGAAGAGGAAGTGAGAAATAGCCTCAAACATATTGGCACAGGGGAAATTTTCCTGAACACATCACCAATGGCTCAGGCTCTAAGATCAACAATTGACAAATGGAACCTCATGAAACTGAAAAGCTTTTGTAAAGCAAAGGACACTGTCAATAAGACAAAACAACAAAATACCGATTGGGAAAAGATCTTCACTAACCCCACATCTTATGGAGGGTTATTTTCCAAAATATACAAAGAACTCAAGAAGTTAAACTCCAGAAATCCAAATAACACAATTAAAAAACAAGGTACAGAACTAAACAGAAAATTCTCAACTGAAGAATCTTGAGTGGCTGAGAAGCACTTAAAGAAATAGTCAACATCTGTAGTCATCAGGGAAAGGTAAATTAAAACAACCCATAGATTCCATCTTACAAGAGTCAAAAACTAAGGTGACAGCAAATGCAGCAAATGTGAGAATGTGGAAAAAGAGGAACACTCCTCCTCCATTGCTGGTGGGATTGCAAACTGGTACAACCTCTCAAGAAATCAATCTGGCAGTTTCTCAGAGAATTGGAAATAGTTCTACTTGAAGATTCAGCTGTACTACTCCTGGGCATATACCTAAAAGATGCTACATGGACATGTGCTCCACCATGTTCATAGAAGCCTTATTGTAATAGCCAGAAGCCAGAAACAACCCAGATGTCCCTCAACCCTTTTTATTTGTTATATCTATATATACATGATCATGGAAGATCTTCTTCAATTTCTTCCTTCAAAGACTTAAAGTTTTTGTCATACAAGTCTTTCACTTGCTTAGTTAGAGTTACACTCAAGATATTTTACATTATATCATTGCTTCTCAAATTGAATGAAGAAGATTTCAAATCAATTCCACTAAAATCAGGAATAAGACAAGGCTTTCCACTCTCTCCATAACTATTCAAAAGTGAAATTGAAGTTCTTGAGTGAGCAATAAAACAACTGAAGTAAATCAAAGTCATACAAATCGGAGAGGATGAAGCATCATCATTTGCAGATAATATAGTAGTATACATATGCAACTCCAAAGATTTTACTAGGGAACCCCTACAGCTAAAAAACACCTCTAGTGAAGTAACTTGATACAAGGTTAATTAGAAAACAATCAATACTCCTCTTATATACAAAAGACAAATGGACTGAGGAAGGAAAATCAGACACAAATCATGTAAACTAAAAAATGTGTAGTCTATAACCAATCCTATTTAAACAGGAACACACCAGTTTAAAGGCTTTTTGGATATCTGAACATATATCTAAGTTCATGTTTTTCTCAGATTTTGATTTAGGTTTAGTTTACAAATTTATTTTTTAAAAACTTTCTATGGTCAATTTAATATTTCACTTCTCAAAATCTCATTTAAAAATATAAAACAAACAAGAAATAAGTGAAAATGTTATTTTTCATCAAAAAGTACACTTTTATAAATTTTAAGAGAAGTTAATGCAGTAATCTTATTGTTTTGAACTGCTTCCCATGAAATTTAGAGAGATAATTAACTAGAGATTTTATTTTACAATCCATCTTTTGCTTATAAAATATCGTATCGCTACTACTCATATTTAAATGTTTGAAGACATTATAATCATGCCTCCTCCTTCATCTCTAATTTCTTTCTACTCCTAAAATCAAATGTGTTTTGATACCAGTTGTACTTCTGGGCACTCAGAAATACATCCAAAGACAATGTACTGAACTTGGAGAAACACGTAGCAACGCACACACACACACACACACACACACACATACACTCACACACACACGTGTATATATACACATGTTCATATATATATATATATATATATATATGGACACACACATGTACATACATATATGTATATATATGTACATATCCACATACACACATATTGAGACACCGACACACACATTTATGTACACACACATATAAACACAGATACTCATTTAAATACACATACACACGTATGTGTGTGTGTGTATATATACACATATATACCCACATACATAAAAACAAACATATATGATCACACACATATGTACAAACATACACACACATTAACACATACAACACATATATACACATACATATATACATGATTTTTAGAAAATTGTTAAATTCTTTGTTCAAATATCAGAATTAATATGTATTATGCATGGTAAGTGCTGAGTTTCATATGAAGGAAAAAATATTTTTCTATGAGTGATTGGGCTGTATTTATCAGAAGCTGGCTTTTAACCTCAGTTTTGGGGGAAACCTCATTGCTTGTAGAGTGTTATATGAAAGTATTGTATACAGAGATGTTGACAGGATCCAGTCAGATTTGGTGGTCCATGTCCGTAATCCATGCACTCAGGAAGCTGAAGCAGGAGAAGTATGTGTTCAAGGCCATATTGGTTAGATCTTGACTGGAAAGTAAAAGTTGAACTATAAATAGAAAAGAAAAGAAAAAAACAAGATAGTAAACTACAAGACAAACTTATAAACACAACAAAGAAATAGAAACTGTTTCAAGCCAAGAAATGTGTAAGAACTGCAGAACACTAAACCAGTTAATACCCCAGCATGAAGTGGAGAAAGACACTTGCTGAGGCTCCACAGCTAACAGAGAAGCTATTATTACTTCATTGCTGGGGAAAGATGAAGTCATTTGTCTTTGGGGATACAACTGATGCTAAACTGTTCATGCCTCAGTGAATGACTGGGTTTCTATAGAGATACCATGACCATAGCAACTCTTACAAAGAAAGGATAACCTTTAATTGGGGGTGGCTTCCAATTCAAAGATTTAATCCAATATCATCTTGTCAGGAAGCACAGTGACATGCAGGCAGATGTGCTGTGAGAGAAGAAGCTGAGAGTTTTATATCTGGATCAGCAGCATATCAGGAAAGAATATGAGCCGCTAGACATGCCTTAAGCTTCTGAGACCTCAAAACCCAACCCTAGTGACACATTTCTTCCAAGAATATCGCATCTACTCCAATAAGGCCAAACCTAATAGTGCCACTCCCTATAAAACAATGGGGGTTATTTCCTTTCAAACCACTACAGTGGCCCAATACCTATATGCTTATGGACAGCACTAGTTGGGCTCAGTGGTAATTTACAAAACAATATATGTATGAAGTTTAGAAGGAAAAGGAGGTATACTGGGGGTGTCCACGGCCTGGGGGAAGTTGGAATGGAGAAGTATAAGTTGATATGTGTTGCTATAGTTGGTTATTCCACTCTAATCACCCCAGTGGAGCCTCAAAGCTCTGGATTCTCATATGAAAGATACACACACACACACACACACACACACACACACACACGCCTTAATCAGATCAATGGCTGGGCCACTCCCAAACTTCTGCTTTGCTGACATCTCTCCTCTGATACTCCTGAGTTATTACTTACTAAATTCCACCTTTGCTACCATAGACCCAGTTGGGGGGAGGGGCACTAGGCCCATTCTTCCCTGGCTCATACATGATTATGTGCTTTCCCTTCTGCAGCTCTCAAGCCTGGGCTTTCTGCTTCCTAGGTATGGTGGCACTCAATCCTTCTTCTCATTCCCTTGCCCAGGAAATCTAAAGTCCCGCCTGTCTCCTTGCCCAGTCAATGGCTGCCAGCAATTTTATTTACCAATTAGAACTAACTGGGGGCAAGGATCCACAGTGTCTTACCTGTGGGATTCTCGTGTAATATTTTGGGAACCCAATTAACATAATACAAGCATTAAATCAAATCTACAACAGTTATATTCAAGATACACTGTATACATGTATGAAAATTTCAAAGAACTATTGAAAACTACTATTCAAGTTTTTAAAAAATGGGTTGGGTGGAGTCTAAAATTTGTGATATCACACTAGTAACAAGATAAATTCAATGACTGACAGAAGTTCAGGGAAAAAGAAACAATCACAAATTGTTGACAGCTTAGAACTGTATGGGAGTTGACTAACTTAAGTGTTAATAGTCACCCCTCCATTTAAAATACTCAGCAATCGATGAGTTTTAATAAAGCTAATAATTTGAAAGGACAACAATTGTATCACTAATGCTGTCTATTAGTGGGCATGTGTGCATGCATGTGTGTGTGGTTTACAAACTTTCACTGTTTTAAGACGACAATGATAATTAGGTTTTAACCATCTTCTAATATGACTTGAGGAAAATGGCAGAAATTTAAAATTAACAAATGCAGCAGATAGATAAACAAGAAATACTAGAGTTCAAAAGAAGAAGGGCTGGAAAAACTGATAAGATTAATCACCTTACAAATGAATACCAATGTTCTAAGACTTTTGTTCTACAGAAATCCTATGACACAGAGCAAACTAAGTATTTAAGCGGCAGAAATCTGTGCTTGAGAAAAGAGAGCCACTGCTAAATCTGGAGTCTAGAAGCAGGAAACAGGAAATCATCAGGACAGGGTGAACGTGGAAAAGGTTACAAAACAATGTGAAACTCTTTTCAGGGTTACTGTGTGCATCTGCCAGCAATCCCGGGACTGCTTATTCAAACTGAGCAATCCCGTTTCCTCTCCACATGTTTGAGAAATAGAGATGACATTCTCTTGCTGTTTTCCACACCTCCATTGTGGGCTTAAAGAAAATCATGATTAAAAAGAAAAGGTCAAACAATGATGGAAACAAATAGAAAGTAAAACAACACTCTAAATCTCCCAGGCTAGAAATAACCATCATTAATTTTAGAAAATTTAATTTAAGTCATTTCTTTTGCCTGAACACGGATGAAGATTGTAAAGATAGAAAGGTCAATGCTAGAGAACTTGTCTGAACAGCCTATTGGAATATTTCTTGGTGATTAAATGCATACAGATAAAGTGTTTTAAATGAAGATTTGGAAAGAAAACGATCACACCATATAAATTATTTTAACATAAGTATTAATTTAATGTGTGTTTTGAATTGAGAATAAAAGTGAGAAATAAGAGAACATTAATGACATCAGAGTTTCACTACCCAGTAGTTTCTGAAACAGCTTAATTATTTTAATATAGATACAATAAAATATTTTAAAAGTTATAATCTTCCATCAACTGCAAGTTGACTGTAAGTCATGTGTGTGTGTATGTGTGTGTGTATGTATGTGTGTGTGTATTGTGTAGTGTGTGTATGTGTATAGTGTGTGTATGTGTGTAGTGTGTGTATGTGTGTAGTGTGTGTATG
>JADRCH010000271.1:2255940-2268531 GCA_019843965.1 Rhynchomys soricoides | reverse complement strand
AGATAGATAGATAGATAGATAGATAGATAGATAGATAGATAGATAGATAGATAATTGATAGATAAACAGACAGATATATAAAGATATAAGTATAGATATATAGACATAAAATCTCATATGTCTCATATATATAATACACATTTGAAATAATGTATACAGTTCTGTTATACTTATGTCTACGAAGATCAAAAATCCTTTTAACCATTATTATTCTTTCAAACCATATTATCAGAAAACACACTCAAATGGCTTTGTAAGATCTGCATACTCACTTGATGCTATCGGCAACACTACTTCTGAAAGCCCTTCAGACTTAATGATGGAGAATTAGAGAACTTGAAAGATGATCTGTCCATAAATTTACTGAAGACTTCTAGTTCTAGAAAAATTTTAAGCAATAAACATTTGTGCATTGCATGTCCTATAGCACAGGATGAAATTTGCAATTTTTTGAGTCTGATGTCATAACAATGAGAAGTTCTAGATTGCTTGCCACTACCTATACATGATGATCTTTCTTCACTTCCTCTAATGGAATGACTTATTCAATATTTATCAAATTCCACAACTTGTTTATGTCTTGATCACAGAATCATGTTAACAGCAATGTTCCAAAAGAAATTTGTTGCCCACAGTTTTTGGTGATTTTTAAGAATAAGAATTATAATGAGCATCCATATAGTTATAAATTTTGAAAAAGAAATAAAGAAAAACGCATGGTATCTCATCTATAGTTCAAAGCAAATCATAAAAAGTAACAGCTCAGAAAAAAATATAAGATAAACAAGTTCATCTCTGTAAAATAAGTCATTCTCCATCTGTTTCTGATTCATTTTCTGTGACAACTGTGGAAGTTCATTGGCTACATGAACTTGGAGAAACAAGCCAACAACACTTAAAATCAGAAGATTATTGACTTAAGCTCAAAGTAAACTAAGATGTCAAAATGAACAGTAAGCATTTGCTGAAGTCTCTTTCCTAAAGGGATGTGCTAGCTGCCTGTATGATCTATTCACTATCCAAGCCACAATGGCTCCTTACAGCCTATATTCATGCTGAAGTATCCAGATAACAAAGCAGTAAATAATAATTTAATAATTTAAATTCCTCCTGCATATTTAAAGAAATAGAACTTGTGTGTGCACAAGAACGTTGGAAAAGATGAGATTCAAGACCTTCCTGGTGAGGTAATAAGCATGAATGAGTGAGGAAAAGAAGACAGAAGAGTGAGACTGTAGACCAAAGATGAAGTAGATGTGAGTTGGATCATGGCAGCCCGGCTGTACAGATGAATGGTGGTCAAATATCAGACTAAAGTCAAAATATGACAGGCTATTCAGAATTTATGTATGGTTAGAGATATATTATTGTATATCAGCTTCTCCCTCTGTCTCTATCTGTTGATCTCTCGCTCTCTCTTTTTGTCTCTGTCTCTGTTTTCCCTCTCTGTTTAACTCTGTCTTTACCTTTCACTCTCAAACAAAATTAAGACTCTTGGATACCAGAAAGAACATATTATAAGGGTAAACTAGGTAGGCATTAAATACTCTTGGAAGCTTAATTTTGCATGTGAAGGCCTTTTTTGTAATTTCTTTTGATGACATCATTGCTTCACAACCCTACTGCCACATTAATTGCTTTTGAAAATTTATGTATTGCTAATGTCTGGGGAGGTTATTGAGACCCTTTTAATGTTTCCCAAGAGACACTGAAAGCCAGCATCTCAAGATTAACAACCAGAGTCTGTAGATCAGGCCACACTTACTGCACAGCTGTGTACTTTCAGAACGTCTTCATGCTGCTTTCAAACATTAGAAAAACTATATAGAATGATAAAGAATGATATATAGAACTATAAAGAAATGAAATTTTGTCTTAAGCATAACTTCCCCTCTTCTAGTTCCTTTCATCTGGTAACTGCCACCAGAAGGTGCTGCCATATTAGGATAGTTCTTCCCATATTAACCAGTGTAATCAAGATAATCCCACACAGACATACCTGCAGGCCAACCTGTGAGTAAAACAGAGGAAGGAGCACCTGGGGACCAGACTATGGCATGTAATTAGCTCTAATAACCTGGGCCCAAGAAATGCTGAAGATCTGAATAAAAACAGCCCACCAGTAGACCCATGGGTGAATGAGATAGCAGTAGGATTTCATGGCAATATTTCTAATTAGGGGGTGGGGGTAACTAAGGAAGAACTTTGATAAAATCTGTTAATATGCTGTCTTTATAAATTTAAAAACTCACAACTTTTCTAACTTGTGGTCAGCCTCAGCTTGCTGGTGATGACTAAGCAAATCACATCTGAATTTACCACCGTGGGTCAGTGAATTCTAAACAACTTGGGAGCATCCTTGAATAATGATTAGGATAAGACTTCTGTCTAACAAGCAACTAAGAGAAACATAAGTCATGCTTACCTCTATAAATACTTCTCAATCACTATACTTAACCATATTATTAATTAATAGCATGAGCTGCCTGTGAGCTACTCTTGGAATTTGCTATCAAGTGCAATAGTTGACCTTGAATATTTTGAGTATTTTCATCTATGAAGTGCCAAATATAAATGTGCTGCTGATTGTAAGCGAATCTGACAGATAAGGGAGCTATATTTTTGTTTGTATATGCAAATTTTTGAAAATATCAATATTTATGCCATTTTTATAAGATAACTTTATTCTGACAGGTACTGAGTTTGATTTATATGAAAGCCCCATACTTGGTCAGAAACTTAATACATTCAGCTCAAAATTCACTCTTTGATAGAAGTAACAAAAAATGTGTTATGAAATAGAGCTTGCTAACCTCCTTATCATTAAATTGAAATCATTCATAGCTTTTTCTAAAAAGATGTTATGGATCTATGAGCTATGATATAAAATCTAAGATTTGAGAAACCTAATTGTATTTGTGGATATGTAGTTATTTTTTATTATTATTTTGAATGTGTGTAAGGCTTTAAGGTAATGAGTTTCATTATTTCTTTCTAGCTCGCTACCTGCTGTGTAAAACAGCTCCTCTATTTATTTAAAATGTCTAAAGTGATGTGAATACGAACCGTTAATCACTTGTATTAGCACAAATGCCCAACTGAAATGCCTAAAGTAAAGCAAGTGCAGAGAGCAGCTCTTAGCAAAACACAAGAGAAGAAAGTAAGAGTCAGAAATTGCAACTCTTTAGATCCATCAAGGAATTGGTAGGAATAGCAGAGTTTTTCCAGATAGCTAAGTTGTAGTCCTTGTCAGCAATACAAAAAAGACTGTAATTGTCTCAAACTCAGTACCTGAAGCAGTCATGTAGGCTAAAGGAAATAGAGGAAACAGAGTCCTAGTCATTCATTTTTATATAGATAGCATTTTTAAGTTTTTTTTCAAATTTATTTATTGATGGACATTGGTGTTTTGCTTGCATGCATGCCTGTGTGAGGCTGTCAGATCCCTGAAACAAGAGTTACAGACACTTGTGAGCTGCCATGTGAGTGCTTAGAATTGAACCCAGGTCCTCTGAAAGATCAACCAGTGCTCTTAGCAACTGAGCCATCTCTCTAGCCCCACCAATAGTATTTATTGAAGTATAATATGCATGAGAAAAAATAGAAACTTAAACTATGTAAACTGATTAATGTATAGAAATGTTGGCTATAACAAAATAAGCAATATTTTTCCCTATCCACAAATACTCTTTGCCATTCAGTTTTTACTGTAGTCCCTCCACTATGAACTCATTTTTTTCATTCTTGAATTTTGATAATATTGAAATCATACAGAATGCACACACACATGTATATATATATATATATATATATATATATATATATGTATATATTTCCATTTCCACCATTTACATATATAATATTAGTATTTTGCTTTTGGTTTCACCTCACTTGTCTCACAGCATCTCACTGTGTGACTAGACCATAGTCTTCTATAGCATAGTTCTATTGATGGATATTAATAACATTTCCTTTGTGAGGCTGCTCTGATTAAAGTTAAAATAAGCAGTCTAATATAAGCCTTCTTGTGGTCATATACAATTTCTTCTCTTAGCTAAATTAGGAATCCAATATCTGTGCCAAACTTAACACATAATTTTATAAAACACTGTCAAAACGTTTTTCAAAACACTAGTAACCTTTTCATTCTTATTATCTGTATGAGAAATGTTTTAGAGTTGATTATAAAGACTGAAAGTATAAATTCAGTATCACTATACCTTCTAATATTTTTCAACAAATCACAGATTCTAATTTGTAACTGAACGTTGAAGATGTTTAAATATTACTGTTTAAATTAAATGATCATATGTACCACAATATATTTGCTACCCAGAAGTCCCTATAAGCAACCAACATGATAATTGTGGTATGCTACATACTTCCCCTAACTTCTTAAACAAAGAGATATTTAAAATTGCATTTGCTTCTTGATAACTCAGATTACTGATGTATATCAATTATAAGTTGCACCTAAGAATTTGCAAGCCATTGGAATATACTGTGGTACAAAAGGTCTCTTTCAATTCAAGTCCTCTCTTGGGGACCTGGGATTGATTTGTATCAAATCTGTTTTCTCTAATTTTTTTGTCTTATTTATTGACATGAAGACAGCAATTGTGTACTCCACAGATACAGTCATTTTTATCATTTCTTTTAACTCTGATTTCTAGTATCTTTGCAGGCATCTAAGTATTGTCTTTTTCTTAAAGACTATAGAGAAAAAAGGGATGACTGAAGTGTGAGTAGAGAGTAGAATGACAGCCTAGTGTGCAGAGCAAGAGATGTGAAGACACATATTTTATGACATTGGTTCATTTATTTTCTATGATTGGATCATATTTCATAGAAAGCAGTTACTAAGAAAGCTAAAATTTTAAACAGCTAAAAATACAGTCCTTATCAATTAGGAGTTTCTCCAAAGGCAAAGATCTTTGCAAAAGAGGTGCAGAAGAGGAATTACTACGATGTAATTTCTTCAAGGAAAGAAAAAGGACTTTCCTACCTGTATTTGTCTTCCTCTGTATAACAGAGCTGTATCTCTTGATCTTTATTATGAATATTTTATCCTTAAAAATGATATAACCATTGGTATTCAAATAATGCTTAAATACAGTCTAAGTATGTTTTCTCGTGCTATGATAAAGACAAGAAACAACAAAATAATCAGGGAGGAATGGATTTGTTTCATTTTACAATTTGTAGTCTGTAACTGGGGAAAGCCAATTACTCAAGCAGGAACATGGAAGCAGGAACTGAAGCACAGACTATGTATGAACACTGCTTACTGATTGGCTGTCCATGGCTTGCTCAATGTGCTTGATAACAGACGCCTTTGAGGTCCATTTATGTTTCTAGCCATACTTGCAGACTATTTATGAGAAGGCAGTACTACACAAGTTAGTTTGACCCACCACTTACAGGGGCTGATACCCTCAGTGTTTAGTGCTTTCAATTGAGAACAAGAGTTTGTGCAAACATATGTTCTTGAACGACTATAAAATCCAGATTCCTTGTATATAGTGTCCTTATACTTAATCTCATTGAATTTTACTGGTCTTAAGTTTTGACTAGATAAAAGATTATGGAGGGCCTTCCGGTTTCCGTCTGCACCCTGAGCTGATCCTGTGCCACAGCACTCCATATCCAAATATCACTGGGAAAGAGCTGATTTCCCAGGAGTGCAGACAAGCCTCTGAGCACAGAGAAGACCACCACTTCTGCTCAGAGGGACCATCCCAGAACCCACAGTACACAGGAACGGAGGAATAGCCTGGGAAAGGAGGCCTCTGGTTTCGCTCTGTGCCTGGACCTGGTCCTGTACCATAATGCCCAGAGCTGATCCTGAGCCACAACACTCCATACCCAAATGCCACCACCAGGAGAGCCCTAGCCTCCCAGGAGTGAGGACAAGCCTGTGAGCACAGGTAAGACCACCACTTCTGTTCAAATTCCTGGCCTAAGAGGGACCCTCCCAGAGCCATCAGGACACAGGAACCAAGGAACAGCCTGGGAAAGGAACTTTCTGGTTTCTGTCTGCACCACAGAGCTGACCCTATGCCACAGCTCTCCATACACAAATTCCTCCTGGAGAAAACTGGTCTCCCAGGAGTGCTGACACACAGGCTTGCAGAAGGGACAGGCGACAGTCAGAGACACCAAGACCAGCTAACGCCAGAAATAATCACATGGCAAGAGGCAAGGGCAAGAACATAAGCAACAGAAATGAAGACTACTTGGCATCATCAGAACCCAGTTCTCCCACCACAGCGAGCCCTGGATACCCCAACACACCAGAAAAGTAAGACTCTGATTTAAAATCACACCTCATGATCATGATAGAGGACTCAGTCATTGAGCCAACACTTGGAGGTTCAACCATAACATCATAGATTATTCCTCTGGTAATGAGGAAGATACCACCACCAGAGCGTACACAGTCACAGCCAAGGCATATGCACCCAGGGCGGTTTCTTCAGCTTTAGGTTGGGGCATTCGAGCACTAAGAATGGGAATCGGTACAGAGCCTCCATGTCCAAAGGTAGGGCCAGCCCTCTGGCCTCCAGCCTCCCGAGCTGCCCTGAGTGAGGTAACTCAGTCACAAAAGAACACACATGGTATGTACTCACTGATAACTGGATATTAGCCCAAAAGTTCAGAATACCTCAGATTCAATTCACAGACCATATGAAGCCTAAGAAGAAGACCAAAATGTGGATGCTTCAGTTCTTCTTAGAACAGTGAACAAAATACTCACAGGAGGAAATAGGGAGACAAAGTGTGGAGCAGAGACTGAAGGAAGGCCATCCAGAGACTGCCTCACCTGGCGATCCATCTCATATACAGTCACCAAACCTGGACACTATTGTAGACACTGGGAAGTGCTTGTTAATGGAAGCCTGATATAGGGTTGCCTCAGGAGTGACTCTGTCAGAGTCTGACAAATACAGAGGCAGATGCTGGCAGCCAACCATTGGACTGAGAGAGTCATCGCTCTGGGCGCATATAAGGCAGAGGAGGGCCTTGTTAGCCATCAGAGGGAGGAGAGGCCCTTGGGCCTGAGAATGTTCAAAGCCCCAGTGTTGGGAAATGCCAGGGCAGGAAGATGGGAGTGGGTGGGTGGGTGAGCACCCTCATAGAGGCAGGGGTGGAGGGATGTGATAGGGTGTTTCTGAAGTGGAGACCTGGAAAGGAGTAAACATTTGAAATGTAAATAAAGAAAATATCCAATTTTTAAAAAGTAAAAAGAAAGAAAAAAGAAATGGAGCTAAAACATATGATAGAGACTGTCCTAGGTTCCTATTAATCATATATGAATAAGAAACATTTTTATAATGCCCTAAGCATTTAACAGCCCTTCTTTCCAAAAGTGTGATAATGGTTAATTTTTAACTGTTAACTTGCCACTACCTAAAATTACTAGAAAGTAATTTCTCAGTGTCTCAGTGGGTACTAATCTTGAATAGGTTGGTTTATGGCTATGTATGTAGGCAGTTGTCTTGACTCAGTAAGAGGACCTGTCCTGACTATGGGTTGTACCATTTTGTATTCTGGGCCCTGAATTGTGGAAGAGTGGAAAAAACAAAACAACAACTAAGTGCGTATCATCAGAAGCAAGCAGGCAACTTGGGAGCATTCATTTTCTCTTTTCCCTTGACGTACAATATTATATGAGTAGCTACCTTGAGTTCCTCGTATAGCTTTCCTGCAGTTGTGGACTGTAACCTGAGATTATAACCAAGATAACATATCCCCCCTATTTTGCTCTTTTTGAAGATATTTTATCACAACAACAAAAACAAAATGAGAAAAATGGGAACCATTATTTTCTTGAAATACTAAAATATACAAAAAAAAATTGTTACAAACTTATAACCTCTATGGACAAAAGGGGAAAAATTGGAGTAAAAGGGTGTAGTGGGAACTGGGACAAAAATGGCTAAGGCAGACAGTGTAGGGTAGATGGAGAAAAAGCCTAATGACATGTGAATTGTTCAACAACTAAAGTGCTTATCCTGCATGCAAGAGGTCCAGAATACTGATCTCTAGAACCCACAAAAATGCTGGGTAAGCAAGGCAGCCTGTATGGAATTCCAACTTCTGAAAGCCAAGACTGGAGATCCCTACAGCCAAATAGCTAGTTGGACTGCTCATATTGACAAGTTCTAGGTTTGATTGACAGGCCCCACCTCAAAGAATAAGATAGAAGAACAGTGGGAAGAGATACTTAATATCAGCTATCAAGTTCCACATGAATGAGCACACAAGTGCACACTCATCCCTGAACACATTTGTACCCACACATATGCAAATGCAAACATGCATACTTACAATAAACACACACACACGTAAATAAATATAAAATTAAAACACAGAGCTATACAATGTTGAAGCAGAGTTTAAGATGTTAAATTTAGATGCCCACCCTGGTTTAACAGAGTGCCTAGTAAAACTTCCTCTGATTCATTAAAGTCAAGATCACTCACTTGTCTACTTAAGCCTTCAAATTGTTACCATTGGTGAAAATCGTTGAGTGAGACCCCATGATAAATAATGTAACAATACAATATAAAGACTCCAGAATGGATAAAATGTTTTATGCAAGGGAAAGACATAGACTTGAGTCCCATCAACTTACAAAGATGGAATTTACTTCCTGAGTAGTGCTGTGTGGATGAGTCTGGACGTGCACAGGAACGTAGAAGGCAGGATGGTTTCAGCCCATTCTCTTTCCAAAGCAACTGTCATTACTAGAATTTGTCTCTGAGATTCTTTCACTCAATGACAATATGTTTTGACTAAGTGTTCAGTCTTAGGGCTAGTTAAGCATATTTAAGCATATCAAGAGCTTTCCGTTCTATCAGGAGTTATTTTAGTGATTTAGAGAAACACCACTGTGAGAAGATACAGCTCTTTCCTCCGGTCTTAAACAGGGCCCTATTAAATCCTCTTAGCTAAAGTCCTGAGGAAACTGTATGTGAGCAATATAATAAGAACACTTTGCTACCTTTCACTAGGAGATTAATAGGTTCTCTGTGGGTGCTTAAGTCTTCAAGCAGATTGCATTTTTATATAGAAAATGATTCGTAGTCATTGTTTTCCTCCTTAAGGATAAAGCACACAAAAAATAGGACAAGAATTGACACATACTCTTTAATGGTGGTTGAATAGAACAATTCCTTAGAGAAGCAACTGATAATTGTTGAAATATATTGTAGAAATTTGTTTCTCCAGAGAGAGCAAACTCCTGGCCTGTAGACTGACTCTAGTCTCAGGCCCACTATGTAGCTTCTGACGTACTCTGATACATTGACAACTGCCATACAGAAGTTCAAATCCTATGCATGTATTCTAGCAACTCTATCCTGCTGGACCTACATGGTACCTCTCTCCACTAAACTGGACATGTTCTCCTCAGTACACACTGCTTTCCTTTCTTGCCATTGCATGATTCCCTGTGAGTCTCCTGTCTGACCTTATAGTCAGCTGTATTTTCAATGACCATAAGTTGTCCCTCTGAAGTATTCATGATATAATCCATTTTTACCTCTGAAGTTTCAAAAGAATATAAATACCTGTCTTCCATTTTGCCTGAATGCAGAAAACAATGTAGTAATGTATGCAAAACTTTTTCTAAAAGAAAAGTCTAAGAAGAAAACAAGCAGCTTGAAGCAAACAGCTTCATACAGGCCAAAAATCTCTGGAAACACACAGCTTTGAAATATTCATCTTAAGAACATTCCATGTGTTCTGTGAACAGCACACGGTTCAGAAAATATTTTAGCAATTCTTGCCTTCATATGAAGCACAGCATGCAAATTAATATGCAACAAAATCAAGGAATTCCTCAAGGTCAGGTCTTCTTATGCTTTACAGAACCCTCTAAATCTAATTAGACCATTTTCTCTAAGTAAAACAAAAAGACTGTCAATAAATAATTCGGTTTTTCAATGAACATTTGTTCCTTTTATTCACAAAACATAAGACTTACCCTTTTGTTGAATCCCTTTTCTTTATGATTTTACACAAAGGACCTTGAGATATATTAATTATAAAACATGTCACAAAGAAAACATCTTTAAAATTTACAAACAGGTACTTCATACAAGAGTTCTCTATAAAATCCATCAATGTAAAAAAGACATTGGGTTGAATATAAGGTATGTTCAGTTGCCATTAGAATTAATTTTGAGTTGTTGGAGACTTTTCTTTTCTACGGTCCGGGGTCCGGACTTCTCATTGATTCTCTAGAATGTTTAGGGTATCTGCTAGGTTTTTCCCAGCGTCTCTCCTCATGGTTCTGACACCTGTTGTCATCTCCTTTAAGATCAGAATGCTTTCTACTTCTCTCCCTTGACTAGGAGCGATCTTTTCTTCTAATATTATCTGTCTTCTGATTTCGGGTTCTTTGCTTGTTTTCAGAAAAAAGTTTCTCTTCTCTCTCGCTGCTTCTTCTTTGACTTGCCATGCTTGTCTTCTGGTTCTCTGTGCGAGCCTTGTTCTCAGCTATTGCTAACTCTGCTTTAACTATTCTCATGGCTTCTGTTCTCCGCATGCTATGCTAGGGGATCTCGCCAGTCTGCATCTCCTGAGTTCTGAGCTCTGAGTCTCTCAGACCTTGCTCTCAGACTTCCCTTCCTGGTGCCTTTGGTCCTCCCTGGCCCCTTGTCTCCTCCTGCCACGTGCCTGGTGGCCCCTGGCTAGCTTATCCACTTCTTTGCCTCTGGGCAAAGTCTCTTCTTTCTTGTACCTTTAGCAGAGGCAGAGCTCTGACTGCTGGAGGAGGAAGCGTAAAGTCGCATCATTGGAAAACTCTAAGCTGCTCTTGCTGCTATCAGAATCTGAGTGAGAGGAATCAGATGCTGAGGAAGAATCTGAAGATGAAGATGTCACGGCAGATTTCTTTTGTTCAACTTCTGGTTTCTGGATGATGATGACCTTGGGCATATTTTTCAGATGTTCTCGCAATCATCCGTCAAACCTCTGAGACCTATGGAAGTGAAGAAGTTGATGGAAAACTGGGTAGTGCATGGGTTGTCTTGGGGTAATAGTCCTTCAAAGAATAGCTGAAGAGTTTCATCATTTAACCTCGCATTCAGTTTTGGAAGACCCATGTATTCACACAGTTCCTGGAAGAAGATCTTGGCAAAAATCCTACTAGACAATGTCGTGGTCTCTTCACTCAGCTTTATACATTCGAGAACACTCTATGGAAGTGAATTTGTGTATAAAAGGTGAGTGAACATCTTAGCAACATTTCTCAATCCGTTTGTCTCTAAGTGATGATGGGTGGTGTTGTACTTGTCATTGAATATACTTTCAAGTGATTCCATGTATTCTTTTTTCAGCATACAAAACTTCCCAGCTAACAAGTCAAAAAATTTTTCATAGGTCCTTTGTTGGTCACAGCAATCAAGCATCAAGCTGCAGAGTTCTTTTGTTTGGCTCTCAGCAAACTCCATTTTCAGCAACTTGTGTACACATTCTTCAAAATCTAAATTTGACTGAATGGCAAAATATATTGTACGGTGAAATGAGACTAGGTTGATTTCTGTTTTGTCATGAATAGTTACTTTTTGTCTTCCTCCCTCTTCTCCTTCTTCCTCCTCTTCTTCCTCCTCATCTTCACTACTTCCAGCTTTTTGGTCTGTGTTTGAATCACTGTCTCCTTCATCAAGGATTTCTTTTGTAATAGCCTTGTACTTCTCTTCATTTTCCATAAAATTAGGATCCATCTTGAAAACATTAAGAACGACTAGATTGTAGTCATCCTCTAAGGGGAGCATATGTGTAAACTGATCATCCTCTTTTACTAAATAAAGTACTTCCAGAATAACAAGGTGGTCCTTGAACCCATCCTTCCATACAGCAAACATCACTTCAGTCATGTACTGACCTCCTTTGTCGATCTCAGACTCATGTAGAATATTTCAAAGGTGTTCAAAGATTGCATTGATTCCCCTTGGTGACACCTAGGTTAATTTGAGACCACACTCCTCGAGGAAGCCCATAGCTACTTAAACCCTGTCATCTGTTGGCCTCTCTAGCAGCAAAGTGAGCATCTCCAGGCATAGAATCTCATGTGCCACATTTTGGTTAATAAGATGTGCCATAAATTTTGAAGCAGTCAGGCAAAGTAACTTATCTTTCCTTCGATATCCTTTCCAAAAATTAACAGCTAGTCTCTTGATCAATTCTCCAATATATGGGAATTTTGAGTTGATTATTGCCCCCAAAGCTGCATAAACATGAGTGAAGATTCAAGAAGCACTCTGGGCTTGCAGAACAGCAATTCTCTGCAACTGACAATGTTCTCTTGAAGGAGCTTTTGAATAATAATACTTACATTAGAGATGTTGACCTTGTTGATGAGACCATTGATGGATTTCTTCAGAGTCTCCCATCTTATCCTCTGGTACATTAAGCTGTTTTTTGGTTTTTGTTTTTGTTTTTATATGAAATCTGTTCCTGCATCATCCTGAGCTTTTCAGGAGGAATATATGCTCCCCCAGCGCAGGAGAAGCAGCAGATCAAACTCATTCTTCTTCTCCTTCTCCTTCTCCTTCTCCTTCTCCTTCTCCTTCTCCTTCT